>JAWIIG010000178.1:0-45896 GCA_033557465.1 Ichthyophis bannanicus
AAATGCTAGGAACAATAAGAAAAGGCATGGAAGAATAAAACCAAGGATATTAGAATGCCTCTGTAATCACTCCATGGTGCGACCACACCTTGAATATTGTAAATGCAGTTCTGATCACCATAATCTTAAAAAGGATATATCAGAATTAGAAAGGAGACAGCTGAGATTATGATAGAGATCTATAAAATAATGAATGGAGTAGAGCAGGTAAATGTCGATCATTTGTTTATCCCTTCCAAAAGTAAAACGAGGGGCCAAGCAACGAAGTTAAAAAGTATCACATTTAAGACGATCGGAGAAAATATTTTTTTCACTCAATGCATACACTCTGGTATTTTTTACCAGAAAATGTAGTAAAAGCTGTTAGATTTTTTTTGTTAAGTGCCTTCGAGTCAGTGTCTATTTCATGGCTCCCCTCTTGATAGTTGTCCTAAACTGTGTTTCGCATCTTCCTCAGGTGGCTCATTGTTGACAGACTTGGCATCCATAGCTGCTGTTATTGTATCTATCCATCTCATTGCTGGCCTTCCTTTTTGGCGCTGACCTTCTTCCTTGCCAAGCCTTATGTCTTTCTCTAATGATATCTCTCTTCGCATGATATGTCCAAAAGTATGAAAGTCGAAGACTTGTCATCTGAGCTTCTAAATAAAGCTTAGGTTTGATCTCCTCTAGTACTGACTGGTTTTGTTCTTTGGGGCCGTCCATGGTATACATAGAATTTGTTGCCAACACCATAATTCAAATGCATTGACTTTCTTTCCTGTTTATATTTTTCACTGTCCAACGTTTTGCATCAATATGAAGTGTTATTGAAAATACCATGGCTTGAACCGTCAAATCTGTTTGTATGGAGAGAGGCATCTCTTTGCTTCTTGAGAATTTAATCTAGGTGCTTCATAGCCATTTTGGCAAGAGCAAATAGTATGTCATCTGATGTTCTTGACCCTGCTTTTGGTTTGCTGCTTGTCTTTATTTGATAGTTGCATCCAAGTAGGTTAAAGTTGTCCACTATTTTCAATTCCTTCTCCATCACAATGTTTGAAACTTATTGATTTTGCCAGTTGTCAGGATCGTTGTCTTCTTTACATGTAAGGTGGCAAGGCCCTTTTTTCAGGACTAATGTTCCTTGATCTTGAGAAGCAAATGTTTTAGATCATATCTTCCAACTTTCAGCCAGTAGAATGTGGGTATCATCAGCATAGCAAAGGTTGCTGATGAGTCTTCCACCAATATTCACACCTCTGTTATCTTCATACAGCACTGCACTGCTTTCTCTTGATGATTTTATTCTGCATATAAAGTTAAACAGGTAGGGGAAAGTATGAAGCCTTGCTCGATATGCCTTTGCTGATTTTAAAACCATTCTGCTGATTCTCCTTGTTCCATTCAAACTGTTGCTTCCTTGATCAATGTAAAGGTTGTGCAACGAGAACGATCGGGTGTTCTGGTATAACCCATGCTTTTTGATGTGGCCTCAGAGTTTCTCTGGTTTACACAGTCAAAAGCCTTGCTGTATGTCAATAACAACAACAGATAGATATCATTTTGGTATTCGTTTGTTCTCTTTCAAGGATCCATCTCATATCTGCGATGAGGTTTCTTGTTCCTAAGCCTTTCCTGAAACGTACTGGCATTTCAGGCAGCTCTCATTCCAGTATGGTTGTAGTCTCTGCTGAATATCTCAGTAGAACCTTGCAGCCGTGGAAGCTCAGAGCAATTGTGTGATAATTTCCACAGTGAGTCAGACCATGTTTCTTCAGTATTGATATGAACACAGATCTTTTCCAGTCAGTTGGCCATGATGTTGTCTTTCAAACTTCCTGACAGAGTCTGGTAAGTATTGCATCTGGTTGCTGTAATACTTCATTGAAAATGCTATCAATACCTGTTGCTTTGTTCCTTGAAATGCTTTCAATGCTGCTTCAGACTTCTTCTTTCATCAACAAAGATTCCTGATCATAAGGACAGAAAGAACCAGCTGTTGATCCACTTGATTTTTATGGTATAATGGATCTGTGTATTCTTTCCACCTTTTCTGATCTTCTCAGCATCATTCAACTGAATCATTGAGTGTTCTTTAGCCTTCCATTTCAAGGCTAGAAGTTTCTCTTGAAACTCTGGTAGCTTTAGGAAGCCAATTTTTGTTCTTTCATTAATAGTTTCTGACTCTATTTCGTTGCATGCATCATTGTAGTACTTTTCCTTGTCTCTACTCCTACTGCTTATGTTTGTAGAGCAAGTAATAGGTATAAGCAGGACAGTAAACATAGATATAAGAGATAGTCCCTGCTATACAAAGCTTACAATCTATACAAGACAGATAAATAGGACAAAGAAGAGCCTAGGGCAGATCAGTAAGGGAATAATTAAAACACACATGAGCGTTAAGCAGGAAAATAAGGGGGCCAGCATCCAAAAGCAGCTTTGAAGAGGTGGGCTTTTAGCCTGAATTTGAATAGGACCAGGGTTCGAACCTGACGTGCAGACTCAGGTAGTCTGTTGCAAGCGTATAACGCAGCAAGGTGGAGTGAACAGAGTCTGGCGTTGGCAGTAGAACAGAAGGGCGGCAGATTAGCAGCAGTTTGCCTGATGAGCGGAGTTTGGCAAGTGAGAGATAAGAGAGGAGAGGGAATGAGGTGTTGCAGAATGAATGCGCGTATTAGATCAGGAAGAGAAGTTTGAACTCATCTTGCTGCGCATTGGAAATTTCTGTGAGTTCCATTCCACGATCATCTCACTTTCTCCTCTGACTTTAGCTTTGCTGCGGTTCAGAGCAGTTTTCAATTCTTCGGTCATTCATTTTGGCTGTTTTTGTTTTTTCACCTTTGCGGAGACTTTTTATTTTCTTCCAGCACAATTTTCATGATGTCATCCTATAACTCTTCTGGCGCTCCGTCATTTGTATCCAAGAGTGGTGAACTGATTTTGCAAGCGGTCTTTAAATTCTAGTGAGCTGTTTCGAGATCATACCTTGCTACATTCATGAGTGACTTGCTTTTTTTTCAGCTTTAACTTGCGTTTACATCCTAGTAGCTGGTGATCTGTACCACAATCAGCTCCAGGTTTGTTTTTATTGATGTTACTGGGCTTTTCCATTGTTAACATCCACAGATTGTAGTCAATATGATATTTGTACAATCCATTGGGTGAATCCTATTTGTACAATTGCCATTTCTTTTGCTGGACTAAACTGTTTGAGTTGAGCAGACCGTTGGTCTTGTAGAATTCTATCATCTTTCTCCAGCTTGGTTTCTGTTGGCAATCCCATATTTTCCAACCACATCGCTTTCTTTATTCCCGACTTTTGCGTACTAGTCACCTATGACTATTGGTATATCTTTGTTTGCCTATTTGGTCAATTTCAGATTGTTCTTGTTCATAGACCTGATAAGCTTTGCCCTCTTTTTTGCATCTATTCTTGGCGCATATACCTGACTAAGAGTTGCATTAGGGGGCATTCCTTGTAGACATTCACAAATTGCATTATATTTCATTGCAGTTCTTGAAAGTTTTTTTCTTAAAACACCATTTCTTATTTGTCTTTCATTTTGGTTTAATATATCATGTGATCATCAAATTCAAAGCGTCAGATGACCATTGTTTTCAGCCTCACTCCCACCCAACAGATCTGAGCTGGAGGTATACCTGGACTGGTTCTGTTTCTGAGAGATCTTAGATAAACCAATTCAGTTGTTTCAGGAACAGCTCCATGGGCTATGTGATTCTCTGTATACAGCAGTGAGCATTAACTGAAAGCCCACACAGAGTTCTCCACCTACTCAGGATACCAGTAATTAAGAAGCAAATTGAATTAGCAGGCTCCCGGCTGTGACTCAACTTATAGGAAAATAATATGCGGGATGGATTTTTTTTTTTTTAATTATCAGTGCCAGCAACTAACAAATAAACAAGTGTGACTATTAGGACAGATTGTAGTCTCTGGTGCATAGGGTTGCCACCTGAACTCAGGTCAAGTAAAAAGACGAGCTAGTCCCTGGTTTTAGTCCCGTTGTATAGATAAATTTGTAGTTCTGATTTTCTTAGGAACGAAGATTAATAAATAAAAACAAAACAAAATATATACAAGGTGATTCTTTTTTACTTTGTTGAATTATCTTAACATATTCAGGACTAGAAAATCCATGGATTAAGTGTAGGAAAAAGCAGTACTGATCCTAGCTACCCATTTCCAGGAGGGAGACAATTTGGCCAGTCCTGTTTTTGAATTTACATCCCAAGAGGAGGCCTTGCATTTGCAGTCCTTGATTCTACCCATTAAATGCAATGCTGTTGATCCCCTAATATATCGGAGAGAGTGTTGTCAGAAATCCAGGACTGGCCTAAAATCTCACCCCTGTAACTGAGCAGCTTGGCGACTCTGCCGATCCATCTGTTCAGTTGGCTTAGAGATAAGGGAAATACCCCAGGTGCAGCTGGTGAGGGAGTTCCCAAATATGAGTGAGGCTAGATGAAGAAATCAGTGGGATATCTACAAGGAATGTGCATGCGATGGAATGCAAATCGATCTCATGAATATAACATATTCAGAGAACACAGCTGGTTGATGGCCCCTCAGGGCAGGTTTGGGAACCCCCTGCTCCCTTGCTCTTCCCTTCCAGTCCTTGAGGGCCACTAACAAGTCAAGTTATCAGGATATTCCTAATGAATATGAGAGAGATTTACTTGTCCACTACAAACTGTAACTTTCTAAACCACTTCACTGGGCCATGAAAGGCCCAAGAGGTGGTATATAAAGAAATAAACTACACTAAACCCCATTGTATGCAGACATGTCTCATGCATATTCTTTAAGGATAGCCTGAAAACCTGGCCTGTTCGCAGCCCTCGAGGACTGGGAGTGAAGACGAAGGCACTGCTCTAAAGTAAGAGGAGTGGGGCAAAGGTCTGTGCTTCTTAACCCTCTCCTGGAGGCACACCTAGCCAATTTGGTTTTCACGATGATTACAATGATTATGCATGAGATAGATCTGCATACAAGAGACTCCACTATATGCAAATGTATCTCATGCATATTCATTGTAGTAACCCTGAAACCCCAACTGCTTAGGTGATGACCAGGAGAAGGTTGAGAACTAGAATAAGCAATATAACAGATAAAAATTGCTGCAGTATGAAGTCAGTCATTCAGAGATGCCAAGTTACCCACGTCCAAGATCCGTCCATAAGTACCTTTGAAAGATAGTTATTTATTCTTATTTGAAGACATTTGTTGAATATCATATGTGCACAATAATAAATGTTTGGAATCCAGGACCATTTCCCTGATGACGCTTTGGGCGAACCGCTAAGGTGCGTCACTAACGTTGGGGTGTCAGGATATGTATTTGTTTAGGTACTGATCCAGTGGTCCCTAAAACCCTCCGGCAGTCAGGTTTTCACATTTTCCTACTGTTTTCACCATAAGAAGACACATAAACAGTTTAATATATTTTTAGATGCTACATGCAGGTTACAGTAGATGTTTCTCTTTCTCCGTGGACAAGCAGGAATGAAGTCCTCACATATGGGGTGACATCAAAGAATAGAGCTCCACACAGGAATGCTCCCCAGCTTCTATTGGAGACTCCACCGCACCTTCGCCTATCTTCCATCAACTGTGGCGCCATGTTCTCCAGTCTTCATTTTCCACGGAGTCCCAGAGATATGCTTTGGGCGTCCGCTAGTAACATTCCTTTTTTTTCCCCTTTGGAGGTCGTTTTTTACCTGCTTATCCCTTTCTGCCTGTTGTTGGTAGCATTGGGTCCGTCAATCGCAGTTCGCTCTCGGCTCTGGTGCTTTTTCGGTACCCTTGTCTATTTTCATTGTTTCCTGCTTCCCAGCTGGCACCATTGAGCCATTTGATTTAGCCACAGCCATTTTCCCAGACATATCCCAGAAGGCGGCCAGCGGGTTCAAAAAATGCACCAAATGTGCCAGGACCATCTCGGTTACTGACAAGCACAACTGGTGCCTCCAGTGTCTGGGTCCTGATCACCAGTCCTCTGTTGCAATTTAGGAGAGGCCTGAAGGATTGAAAGAAGCAGAGAGAATCACTTCTGGCCAGAGGTCTGATTCAGCATCTTCAGCAACATCGGTCCTGATGGCACCTCTAGAATCCACCGAAAGGGCATTGACATCGAGAGGTTCCCGGGTTCAATCAGAGCCGAGGCCCGCATGTCCTGGAGCATCGGCATTCATTCAGTCAGTCTCCGCCTGGAATCGAAGAAGGACTCAACCTCGACTCTATTGACATCGAAGGGGGACCTTTCTGAGCATTGGACCTAAGTCTCACATACATCAGCATCAGAGTCCTTCTCGATGTGATGTCGAGAGCGATGGCCATGAACAGCCCGCTAAGATGCCCTGGTGAGAGGAATTCGACCTCCAAAGTTCTGGAGGAACAATGACCATTTCCCAATTACCAAGGCCATGCCAATACCCCTGCAGGGATGCTAGAGACAGTGGTCGAAGCAACTCAGACCCAGAGGCCTTCGGAATCAGCAGCCATGAAGGAACGCCTTTGGGTCCTCGAGGCCCATATGGCAGCGATGCTGGAAAAACAGCAGGCTGGTGCTTTGGTGCCCATGGCATCATTATTGCACGTTGTGCAGCCGATCCTCAAGATGCATGCCTGCATGTGGAGGTATTGACATTGGGGCATTGAAGAGCTCCGATGCCGATCCCTCGTGGGGCCATCTCTCTCACAAGTGTGTCAAAACCTCAAATAGCACTCAATGCCCCATCAATCCTGTTGTCGCTCCTATTCCCCTTGAAGTCAGAGGGAGCTCCGGGCAGAGTTTCAGAGGTACTTTGACCTCCTCTTGAAGTCTGACTCTGATGGCTGGGTGACCGATCTGGAATCGGAACCCTCTCAGAGAGTAGGTCGCTTGACTTCCATCAGACCCCTCCCCTCTGCACAAAATGGTGGAAGTCTTCAGAGGACATGTCCTTCCAGGACTTCATAAGGATATGGCCAAGGCCATCCCATTTTCAGTGGAGGCAGAGGATGAGCACAGGGTGGAGGAGCTGGAAATCCTTCAGTATCCCTCAGCCCCTAAGGAGGCAGTAACGGTGCTGGTGCACTGGATCCCACAGAGGCTGCAAATGAGGATGTGGGAGAACCCCTCATTGTGCCCCCTGTTAGCAGGAGTCTGTATTCAATGTACCGGGTTCAAAAAGCCCTCGGGTTTGAAAAGCTTCAGCTTCTGCACCACTCCTTGGTGGTGGAATCTGCCCTAAAGAGGATTAAGAGCACTAAGACTCACTCCTTGACACCCCCGGGCAGGCAAAGCTTTGGACATTGGACTCCTTCAGAAGAAGATGCTTTCAGAGCTCCATGCTGGTGGCCAGAGTTCTCTCTTATGTTTAGGGTTATTGAACTTGCTTGACCGCCCTTCCAATATTAAGCAGAGCGGTTTACAATTACAAAGTAGGTAAAGTACAACAGGCACCAAGGCCGGAAACGGAAAAAGGAAGTTACAAATTTTCGTTGACAGGATAGGAGAAGAGATAAAATAACGTAAACATGGTTGGGGGGTATGACAATGTGGGAAGAGCATTGGCTAGAGAGTAGGGTGATAGAAGGCAAGGGAGAAGAGGTGGGTCTTCAGGGCTTGTTTGAAGGTGGTGTGATGGGGCTCCAGGCGGAGGGAAGTGGGTAGGGAGTTCCATAGGGCTGGGCCAATGAAGAAGAAGGCTGAGGATCGGGTAGATTGGAGATGAGCAGATGAGGGAGAGGGAAGTGCCAGGCGGTTAAGATGGAAGGAGCGAGGGGTGTGTCTGGGGGTGTGGAAGTGGATGAGATCAGACAGGTATTGAGGTGTGGAGGTATGGAGAGCTTTATGAGTGAGCGTAAGAAGTTTGAAATGGATACGAAAGGAAATGGGAAGCCAGTGAAGGCAGGAGAGAATATGAGCAGATTCTTGAAGGGCATCATGCTTGACTTTGCTGAATTGGGCCCATTCCTTCCCATGGAGAAATTGGACCCTATCATGCCCTGATGGGCCACAGCAAGGACTGTTCGAAGCTCATGGTCCTGGCGACCTCCGATGCCTTTCAGTCGGCCTTCAGGGCAGCAGTGGTGGATATTGGGGCTTGCCGGCTCGCATGGCTTCACTCTTCTGACCTGGAATAGTCAGTGCAAAATAAGCTGGCAGACGTTGCCATGCTGGGGAGAGAATCTCTTGGAGAGCGGGTGGAGGATAAAGCTGGCCAACATAGAGAAGCAGCAAATCACCCTCACCAGGCTCTTGAGGAAAATTTCTGACCCCTCTCGCAGAAGCTATCAGGGGGGTCAGAAAAAGACTACCATCACTGTAAGTGCAGATGCTTCCCTAGTCCTCAAAGCTCTCAGCAGAAGGTGCAGGCCCCTTGCCCACACCTCCGAGAGAAACCTCAAAAGGCTCAGCCTGCTCTGCAACCCAAGCTTGGGGCAGGGTTTTAACTGGTTCCTTCAAAGCATAGCCAATCTGCCGGTCACCACAGAGGGGAAACCTCCAGTGAGGGAATGGCTCACTCTTTGCCAACAAGTGGCCCCCTCATAACTTTGGATGCATTGGTGCTACAAATAGTCCAAAGCAGCTGCATTACCAGTGGGTTTCAGATCTATTTCTTCAATTACTGTGTTTCGTAACATGGTGAAAGCTTGGTTGTTTTCGGTTGGGGGGGGGGTTTGGTTTGATTTCCTTTTACGTTGTTTAATTTATTGTTATCCTGTTCATTCTTTTCTTACTGCGCTGATCCAATTTTATTGGGAATTGCAGCGATATAGAAGACTTTTTAAATAAATAAATCTTGCCATAGAGTCTGTGCCTCCAGCTCAGGTTGGGCAGGGGTTTTACTCCAGGTACTTCCTAGTCCCCAAGAAGACAGGGAGGTTTCGGTGTATTTTGGACCTCAGAAACCTCAACAGCTTCCTAGTGCGAGAAAAATTCAAGATGTTTCTCTGAGGACCCTGCTTCTTTATCTTCAAAGAGACAATTGGCTATGCTCCCTGGATCCCAAAAATATCTCCAATTCATCCTGGGAGAACAACACTTCCAGTATCAATTACTGCCCTTTGGTCTGGGCTCAGCATCCCGTGTCTTCATGAAGTGCCTTGCAGTGGTGGTTGCCCATCTCAGGACAGCTGGGGTCTTTGTATTCCCTTTCCTGGACAACTGGCTCATAAAAAGTACTACTCCAGACAGAGTCTAGCAGTCAAAATAGTTGACCATTCAGGTGCTTGAGCTGTGAGGTTTGTGGTCAACTACCCAAAGTCCCACCTTCAGCCTGCCAAGCATCTGGAGTTCACAGTGGCTCTCCTCAATACAGCTCAAGCACTGGCCTTTCTCCCGCTGGACTGTCTTCAGCAGTTGATGGCTTTGGTCCATGATACCCAGCAAAAGCATCAGATAACGGCTCGCGGGATGCTGCCTGTGCTCAGTGTCGCCCACTCACCCCCCCCAGAGGCCATAGGCATGGGTGGATTAGCAGGGTAAGTTCTTTAATAGCTGTGGAGTATAGTAGAGAGGCTTGGCAATGCCCTCTGGAATTTGTAGTTCCACAACTTTAGCAAAAAGAAAGTAGTTGTAGTCGGAGTGATAAGGATTTAAACAGGATTTATTCCCTTCCCAGGGTTGGATTTTCACACAATGAAATAAGGCAACACAAAAACCATACGTCTGGTATCAAAGTTAAAGAAACATTTGAACAAAGGATATGCTTATCTTCAGCTTTCACAATGTAGGCAAAAATGGTTAAAAGAAAACAGTTTCCTTCACAAAACTCTTCCTGTCTGTTTTCTTTATGAATTAGCTCCTACAGCTCTTCAGCATAGAGAAGATATGCTATCAGATAAGGTATATGTACAGTCCATGTAAATATCACCGTTAGACTCCTCATACGGATCACATTGCATCTCTTCTATATCTGGGTAAGTTTCCTGGTGAGTGAAACTTCTGTTCTGACTGCTGAGTTCCTCTCTATAGTTCTGGGAGTTCCCTTCCCCCACCAGCCTAGAGGTGGATGGGTAAATACCGTAATCACTATAGTCTCTCTCAGAGGCAGCACATAATTCTTGGAAAGTACAGGGCTGACTGCTATAGTCTAAGCTTCTCCTATTAGGAAGAATAAGGTTACCTTTCAGCAGTTTCCCTTCAACGTTCCTCCCTCGAGCACAGCTCTGCTCGTGGGAAGGCTTTTCACTCCGTGTCTGTTTGAGCTTTTTTCTTGGCACCAAATTATCTTCAGGATAATGGTTTTTCTCCTGCTTGGCACCTTGTGCTGGGTGACTGGTCTTGCCTTAGCCTGGCCTCAGAGCTACTACCTCTGCTTCCTCTGTAGCAAGGTTCTCGGAAGCACTGGTCAGCTGTGCACTGCTCTTCCAAACAGCCCTTCCTGGGTTTCTCAGCACTGCACCTCCCTGATAGTCTCCTTTGTTCAGCAATTGGTTTTAACCAGCATGGAGATCCTTCTCTCCTGCCTCTCAAGCTTCTCTCCCAGTTGGAGTTCTCCTGCTATCGGGACTTCTCTCCCTGCCAGCACGTCTCTCTTCAGCAGTTCTCTCTTTTGCAGTTCTCCCTCTAGCCGCCCCTGCACTACTCTCAGGTGAGTGATTTTTAACTGCGTAGCTTGTGATGTTGGCTCTGCCCCTTGTCAGCTGTCCCTCATCCCCTGATGAGCCACGAGCTAGCTTTGAGTCTGGGCGTTCCCCTACACCACGTGAAATGGCTTGTGTATAGTTCCTATGGCAACCTTTGGCCATGTTGTTTCTCTGAGCTGTCAAAATTAGCTCCGTTTTGTTCAGAATCCCCTATCTCCATGGGCTCTGACAGCTACACCTCATGACAGATCCCCCCCTTAAAACATTACGGGCTGCCGAACTTTCACTCGGACAGCACGTAATCTTATCTTGGGATCTGTATCGCCGCTCTACGTAAGCCATACTGGCAGTGGCCGACCTATCCTTCCATGGCTTAAGGAGGTTTAGGTGATACACCTGTTGGCGTCCCTTTTCATTCTCTATTCTATATACGAGACAGGGCCCACCCTCTTCACTACCATGCATGGCCCTTTCCAGTGAGCCTTAAATTTTGGTCCTGGATCTGCCACCTGGACAAGCACTTTATCACCTATCTCCAATTTTCTAGGTTTCGTGCCCCTGTCGTAATACTGCTTTTGTTTCCTCTTACTGGCCTGCAGATTCTCCATCGAGAACTTTGCTGTCCTTTCCAAGCGTTCCCTCAGACCTTTTAAGAACTGAGGTACTTCAACCTCCGATGTGTCTGGTTCTACCCACTGCTCGTGTAGAATATCTAATATCCCTCTAGGGGATCTACCAAACATGAGTTCGTATGGGGATGCTTCAATGAGGTTTGTACTGTGATAAGGAAGCTTATCATAGCTCAGGAAGGAGCTATAGAAAAGGTGAAGTAACTCTGAACAAGCAACATGTCAGCTCTGGTAGAAATAAGAAAACAGAATTTTCCCATAAAAGACTACCAGTCCCAGAATGCACCAGGTTTCCAACAGCCATTAGAGGAGCTGAAGTGGGGAAACGTGTGTTCAATCAGGAGGGCTATGAGGTAATCCCTAAGCACTCATCTCAAAGGGCAGGGCCTGATTCAGCACAGCTGCGCTGTGTTAGGGAGGAGCACTCATCTAAGCAGAATAAAGGTAGAGTTTATTCTACAGAGAATCAGCTTGAGCTTGATCATCTTCATCATCAGGAAGATCATCAGAAGCAGAAGCCAAACCGGACGGACAGAGAGGGAAAGAAACCCTTTGGAAGAAAGAGGAGAAAAGCCTTTGAGAGGTCTAGAAGAGTCCAGAGCAGTATGTATACTGGGAGGCATTCCAAGGGCCAGCATACACCATTGGACTGGGGAAAGCCAGAGGAATGGTGCTGCAGAGCTAGGAATCTCCAGACGGTACCTGTGAGGGAGACGGCTGCACGTGGAAGGGACCCTAAGACCCGTGCCAGAAGGTATGTGAAGAGAGATCCAGTGTCCAGGGATCTGGATTGGAAGGCTGGACATAAGAACTGGACTACATACTGGCCAGGCTATATAGAGAGGAACTCTAACAGCAATGGAAGCTCAGGTATGAACACTGATCTATGCCCTAGCTATAACCTTGAAAGACAGCAGGGAAACAGTATTCTCCTGAAAGTGCTCCATTGGGAGATTCATCTGTGCCAATCCATGATATTGAACCCATGCTTGTTGAAGAAGAGGGGGTGATAGCAGATGAAGAATCTGTTTACATGGACTGCTCTCTGTCTAAACTCCTTTGGTGATTTTCTGTTATAAAATACAGCAACCATCACAAAGAAATACAAACTTGTTCTTTAATCTACTCAGAAAAGCTCCTAAGTAGGATTTTTTAGCCACGCAGTAGAAAGCAAGCCAGCTAAGGGGTTTCAGCTGGATAACTGCTAGCAATTGAGCCTTACCTAATTGCTTGTGAGCACTGAGAGAATCACTTCTGAATCTATGTGGGAAGATATAAGAAGTTAACCTGAAAAGAACAGTTTTTCTCTTCTTTGTGGCTTTTGTTTGTTGTTTGATACATCGCTAAGAGAATATTAGCTAAAGCCTACAGAAAAGACCAGTTTGTTGCCAACCAGGTCTTATTTCTTTTGCTTTGATTGCTTGACAAGTTCAAATGTTGTTTCCTGATTTTGTTTTTTTTCAAGTTTAACACTGAAAGCAAGTAACCTGATTTATGTGCTACCAAGCATATCTGTGTTGGGAGAAATAACCCCATAAATAAATATCTTATTGGCTTTACCCTAAAGCACAACTAATTATTGTGAGCAGCTGTGTCTGGTGTGAATGAACTGCATTGCCCACAATCCCTTGCAAATCATATAGATATATGCACTTTCCAAGACTGTGAAGATTCTCACCCAGGCAGCCGTCTGACAGTACGCGTTCTCTACAGGCGTATAATACGAACGGGAGTAGAGTATCCCAGTCTGATATCTCTCCTTTTTTTAAACCCCTCCTAAGCATTTGCTTGATGGTTTGATTCATGCGTTCTACCAAACCATTTGTTTGGGGATGGTACGCTGCAGTTCGTATGTGCTTTTATACCGAAGGCCTCCCATACGGTAGCCAAATGCTTGGATAGAAAATTGCTACCCTGATTGGTAAGTACCTCCCTAGGAAACCCCACCTCACAGAAGAGCTTCACAAACTCTCGTGCTATGTTCCTCGCCGAGGTATTCCTTAAGGGAATAGCCCATGGGAATCGTGTAGCGTGGTCTACTATCACCAGCAGGTACTGGAAACCTCTTGGTGTTCGAGTCATAGGGCCTACCATGTCCATTCCTAGGCGACTCATAGGTACCGCTATGGTGGGTGTAGATACCAATGGTACTGCCCTAGGTCTTAGCGCTGTCACTCTCTGACATGAGGGACAAGACTCACAGTACTGCCTGGTTTCCTTGAATACCCCCGGCCAATAAAAGCGACTAATATTTGGTCCGGGGTGCCCTGGATTCCCTTATGGCTTCCTATGGGGTGGTCGTGTGTCAGACGTAATACCGTGGCCTTAAACGTCATTGGCACTACCAATTGTTTTCTAATGGCCTCAGTGTAAGGGTCCATGCTTTCCCTGTATAAAATCTCATTTTCCAGGAAAAATCTGGGCAGTGTAGGCCGGGTTTCTTGTGCCCATTCGAAGGCTCTTTTAAGCGCTGGGTCGGCCCGCTGTTCCGCGGGGAACAACAGAAATTTATTCACCAGTTCAATGGGTACCCAGGGCAAACTTGCTCCAGCCTCCAACTCGGCCCTCCCTCGGGACCTATATTGCCTCTCTTGACGTCTCTTGGCCTTGGCTTTTCTGCCCCTTTTTACTGGCTCGTGGACTAAATCACCATGCGTGGGGAGAATATCCAATGCTTCCTCATTCGCTTCCTCACCTTGGGATCCTACCACCTCCTCAGGTTCTTCCGTGCTCCCAGATGATGTCTCTCCCACCCCCGAGGTTCCGGTTTGCGCCCGGGTGGAAACTAGGCCTGACCGGGTAGCCAAACCTGCTACCAGCCCCTTATAAAAGGGTGGCCAATCTCTGCCTAGAATAAGGTCCCTGGGTAATGTGGGGATTATAGCTACTGGTAATGTTTGTTCGGTGTCCAACCCCCACACAGACAGTTTCTGTAAAGGGTACTGTGAGAATGCCCCATGTATGCATTTTACCCTCACCTGGCTCTCTGCTTGACTCGGGGGCGACGAACGGCGCCTCTCGATGGCTTCCCAGAGCCTGCGGGAAATCATGCTCTGGTCAGCCCCCGAGTCAAGCAGTGCCAGCGCTTCTACCCCTTCTACTTTAACATGCAGAAGAAATCCATCCTGTGCTGGCTTGTCCACTCCAGACATGAGGACAGTCCGCTTGATACAGTCCTTTTGGAAATGTCCAGCTCTCCCACATGGATAGCATTTCCCTTTATGTGCAAGCAAAATATTATCATTAGCATTCATATTTTTTACATTACACATTTTCCTCTGGGGATACCTCCCTTTCTTACAATCTGCCATACCTACTGCCTGCATTACCCCAAACCCGGAGGTGTCAGCTATCTGGGCTTCTAAAAACCTGTCCTGCCAGACTAGCTCCTTCATCGGTAGATTGGCAGTTTTGTAAGGTAAGGTATGTTTTCATTTCTGCGGGCACAGCTTGGATAAATTGCTCCAAGACCACTGTGTCCAGTTACAGTTTCAATGGTTCTCCTTTCTGGAGTTACCCTCTTCCAGTCCAAATTTCGCAACCTTTGATGTAAGGCTTTTGGTGTCTCCTGCAACTTCATTTTGGCCTCTCTGAACATCCTTCTATAATGTGAGGTAGTAAGCCCTAGCCTATCCTTGACTGCCTTTTTTATTTCGCTATAATCAGCAGCAAGGGTGGCAGGCATTGCCTTGTAGGCTGAGAGGGCTTCACCTGTAAGTGAAACCGCAAAACAAGTTTGCCCATTGCTCACTAGGCCATTTCAGGGCCTCGCCTATGCGTTCAAAAGCATCAATAAAATCATCTAAATTGTCATGAGGACTCAATTGCCCTAGGGAGAATGCATGACTAGCATTTAGTCCTACCCCTGGTATTATTGAGGGGCTTTCAGTCCCAAGTTCTTGTGGTTTTCTCAAAAGCGCTTCCATAGCGTCCAACAGTGGTTTTTGGTGCTCCCTCATCATGCTGGCACTTTGCTCCTGGATATGGCGAGCTAGTTCAAACTGCTTATCCTACTGGAGTTGCATCCACTGCCTGACGTCTCTGGGCTCCATTCCTCCCGTCTGTACCCTGTGGAGAAAAGAGAAAAAAAAAACACCAAGTGCGGCACCTTATATTTCCTTTCCCCTTAGTCCTTCAGCACAGTAGCGCCCTCTTTCCTGCACAAATCCTCCCACGTTTTATGCCCCAGGTACCGTTACCTTAGGCTTCGTGTAGAGGTCAGCTCACAAGAAAGGTTACTGCTTCCTTCACCGACCGGTCTGTCAGTAAACTTGCTTCCAAGGTCTTCAGGTACCGTAGCAGTTTCTTTAATAGTGTTCTTTTTTTTATTTCAAGGTAAAAATCCGCAAAACTACGCCAGATGTCGCCCACTCACCCCCCCAGAGGCCATAGGCATGGGTGGATTAGCAGGGTAAGTTCTTTAATAGCTGTGGAGTACAGTAGAGAGGCTTGGCAATGCCCTCTGGAATTTGTAGTTCCACAACTTTAGCAAAAAGAAAGTAGTTGTAGTTGGAGTGATAAGGATTTAAACAGGATTTATTCCTTTCCCTGGGTTGGATTTTAACACAATGAATTAAGGCAACACAAAAACCATACGTCTGGTATCAAAGTTAAAGAAACATTTGAACAAAGGATATGCTTATCTTCAGCTTTCACAATGGAGGCAAAAATGGTAAAAGAAAACAGTTTCCTTCACAAAACTCTTCCTGTCTGTTTTCTTTATGAATTAGCTCCTACAGCTCTTCAGCATAGAGAAGATATGCTATCAGATAAGGTATATGTATAGTCCATGTAAATATCACCGTTAGACTCCTCATACGGATCACATTGCATCTCTTCTATATCTGGGTAAGTTTCCTGGTGAGTGAAACTTCTGTTCTGACTGCTGAGTTCCTCTCTATAGTTCTGGGAGTTCCCTTCCCCCACCAGCCTAGAGGTGGATGGGTAAATACCGTAATCACTATAGTCTCTCTCAGAGGCAGCACATAATTCTTGGTAAGTACAGGGCTGACTGCTATAGTCTAAGCTTCCCCTATTAGGAAGAATAAGGTTACCTTTCAGCAGTTTCCCTTCAACGTTCCTCCCTCGAGCACAGCTCTGCTCGTGGGAAGGCTTTTCACTCCGTGTCTGTTTGAGCTTTCTCCTTGGCACCAAATTATCTTCAGGATAATGGTTTTCTCCTGCTTGGCACCTTGTGCTGGGTGACTGGTCTGCCTTAGCCTGGCCTCAGAGCTACTACCTCTGCTTCCTCTGTAGCAAGGTTCTCGGAAGCACTGGTCAGCTGTGCACTGCTCTTCCAAACAGCCCTTCCTGGGTTTCTCAGCACTGCACCTCCCTGATAGTCCTCCTTTGGTCAGCAATTGGTTTTAAACCAGCATGGAGATCCTTCTCTCCTGCCTCTCAAGCTTCTCTCCCTGCTTGGAGTTCTCCTGCTATCGGGACTTCTCTCCCTGCCAGCACGTCTCTCTTCAGCAGTTCTCTCTTTTGCAGTTCTCCCTCTAGCCGCCCCTGCACTACTCTCAGGTGAGTGATTTTTAACTGCGTAGCTTGTGATGTTGGCTCCGCCCCTTGTCAGCTGCCCCTCATCCCCTGATGAGCCACGAGCTAGCTTTGAGTCTGGGCGTTCCCCTACACCACGTGAAATAGATTGTGTATAGTTCCTATGGCAACCTTTGGCCATGTGTTTTCTCAGAGCTGTCAAAATTAGCTCCGTTTTGTTCAGAATCCCCTTACTCCATGGGCTCTGACCGCTGCACCTCATGACATCAGTCATATGGCATATCACTCCCCTGGCTCATCTGTTGATGAGACAAGCTCAATGGACTCTGAGTACTCAGTGGAAGTAGGCCACTGGCTGCCTCTGGGATCAGATGGTGGTCCCTGTACCACTGGTCCAGTCTCTGCACTGGTGGTTGGATCCTCAGAACCTTCTCAAGGGTCTCCCCTTTCAGAAGGCGGCTCCCCAAAAGACACTGATGACATTCGCATCCAAGCTGGGTTGGGGAGCAACTCTGGAAGGCCTTTGCATGCAAGGCATCTGGTCCAAACAGGATAGCCTCCATCAGATCAATTTCTTGGAATTACTGGCCACAGTGAATGCCCTCAGGACTTTCCAGGATCACCTACCCAACCAGGTTGTTCTGATTCAGACCGACAATGAGATCATGATGTACTACATAAACAAGCAGGGGGGCACCAGTTCATATTTATTTATTTACATTCTCTTATATACCGCACTATTCCTCATCAGTGCGGTTTACATGGAACAACTATATACACATTTCAAAACTGGTTGATCTGCATTTACAATTAACAGGTACTAGAGTTTGTCATATGGCATATCTCTTGTATTGGGAGGTGGTCCAGTTGTGGAAGTTTGCCATCTCTTACAGTATGGAGTTAAGGTCCACCTATCTGCTTGGGCAGCAGAATTCCCCGGCAGATCAGCTGAACCACATCCTCCAGCTGCACAAGTGGACCCTGAACAGGGCTGTCACAGCCTAGATCTTTTGGATGTGGGGTACCCCCTTGATAGATCTGTTCACTATGCCACACAACACCCTAGTGGATCAGTTCTGCCCCAGGGTCATCTCGCGCAGCAAGCTAGCGCTGAATGTTTTCCTTCTGAACTGGGGAGGGGCCTGCTAAACATGTATCCTCCCATACCTCTCATAGCGAAGACCCTGCTGAAACTTCAGATCGACAGGGGCATGATGATCCTCATTGCACCGTACTGGCCCAGGCAACCATGGTTCTCCCATCTGCTTCAGCTCTCCCGGTGGGAGCCCCTGTGGTTGGGCTCTGCCCCAGACCTTATCTCACAGGAGATAGGGAGGCTGCTCCATCCCAATGTCCAGTCCTTGGCCCTCAATGTGTGGATATTGAGCGGCTAGTCCTGTTGGAGCGTAACCTGCCTGATAGAGTGATGGGCCTCGATGAGAAGGTCTTATGCTTTCAAGTGGAGGAGATTTGCTTCCTTCTGTGTTAACCAGGTGCTGGACCCCTTTTATTGCTCCATCGACAGGCTGCTCAACTACCTCATGCACCTCTCGGAGTTGGGTCTCAAGTCCAACTCTCTCAGGGTCCACCTTAGTACGATTGGGACCTACCATCGCTGTTCAGAGGGGAAGGCCATATCTGCTCAACCTTTGGTGGTTCACTTCATGTGAGGCTTACTCCTCTCTAAACCTCCCTTCAAACCTCTGGCAGTGGCTTATGAACTCAATATGGTTTGGTGCAGCTCATGTCGACTCCTTTTTAGCTGCTCGCTTCCTGCCCTCTGAATTTCTTGACCTGGAATGTCTTATTTCTGGTGGTGGTTACCTTGGCATGCAGCGTTAGTGTGCTCTAGGCTCTGGTAGCTCACTCACCATATACTAGATTCCATCGTAATAGAGTGGTCTTACGCACTCTTCAATGGTTCCTCCCAAAGGTGGTATCTGCTTTCCATCTTAATCAGTCAATCATTCTGCCAACTTTCTTTCCCCGGCCTCACGCCCATAGAGGGGAAGAGGATCTGCACATGCTGGACTGCAAACGAACCTTGGCCTTCTACCTGGAGCAGACAAAGGCGCACCGAAAGTCCACCCAGCTGTTTGTCTCTTTTGACCCAAGCAAGCTAGGGGATGCCATTTCCAAATGTACTCATCTCTTTCGCTTATGCCCAGGCTGGTCTGAGCCTTGATGGTCATTGCACAGCTCACAACGTCAGAGCCATGGCTGCATTGGTGGCCAACTTGCACTTGGTCTCCATGGAGAGATCTGCAGGGCTGCAACATGGACTTCGGTCCACATATTCACATCTCACTAATTTCTGGATGGGGATTCCTGATGTGACAGCAACTTTGGCTGATCTGTACTCCAGCATCTGTTTGGGGATTAGTATCCAGCTCCATTTCATCAAGGCCCTTCTGTCTGTCCAGGCTACCAAAAGAAAAATTACCAAACAACATGAGTTCTGATAAGTGAATCTGTATAGTGAAGATACTGAATCAGTTGAGTTCCCCTGGGGGACTACTACTGTTGTACATAGTTGGTTCTCCAGTTCTTTTTCTCTTTGCCCCTGTTGGGCTTTTTTGTTCACCTTGGTTTTCAGTAGCCTATAGCTTGGAATAGTCCATACGTGAGGACTTCATTCCTGCTTGTCCATGGAGAAAAGGTGGTTATTCACCCACAGCAGGTGCTCTCCATGGACAGCAGAATAAATCCTCACAACCCTCCCACCTCCCTGAGGAGTTGTCTTCTGCTACAGCTTTGTTATCATACTGAAGAAGATGGTACTGTGGCAGATGGGAAGACAGGTTCAGGAGCGGTGGAGCCTCTCAAAAGCTTCCAATAGAAGCTGGGGAGCATTCCCACATGGGGCTCTGTCGATGATATCACCCATACGTGAGGGTTTATTCCTGCTGTACACAGAGAACACCTGCTACAGGTGAGTAACTACCTTATCACATGGAGAGCTTACAATCTAATTTTCTACCTGAGGTAATGGACAGTTAAGTGACTTGCCCAACATCACAAGAGCTGACAGTGGGATTTGAAACAAGCTTCCCAGGTTCTCAGCCCACTATTCTAACCATTAGGCTACTCAGTGGTAACTGTTATTGTTGTTAAGTGCTGTTGAGTCAGTGCTAACTCGTGGCGACCCTCTGGATAGTTGCCTGGCTAGAGATCCCAAAGGACAGATTTAAGAACTATTATACTGATATAAAATAAGTCAGACAGTCTAAAACATGGTTACCAGAAGGCTCAAGGTCATTATAAATAATTTGAACTGATTCTGATTTTATCTTACTGCATCTATGGACAATTCATGAAGCAATGGTTCTATATTTTAAAGAGGGCATTGAGTCAAAGCTTTGAAGGAAACAAAATACATTGCTGAATATCTATGGATAGAAATTCCATGTAAAAGGTGAAGGGAATGGTAGTGGGGATGTACTCCCATCCACCTGGCCAGAATGGACAGACAGATAACAAAATCCTAACAGAAATTAGGGAAGCTAATTAAATTTACAACACAGTAATAATGGGAGATTTCAATTACCCCAGTACTGACTGTGTCAATTTCACATCTGGACATGCTACAGAGATAAAGCTCTAGATGAAACAAATGACTGCTTCATGGAGCAGCTGGTTCAGGAACTGACACGAGAGGAAGCTATTTAGACCTAGTCCTTAATGGAACATAGGATCTGGTGCGAGAGGTAATGGTATTAGGGCTACTTGCCAACAGTGATCTTACCATGATCACATGTGATTTAATAAATGGAGGGAAGACAGCAAGGAAATCCACTGTGCTAGCATTTAACTTTCAAAAGGGAGACTATCATAAAATGAGGAAAACAGTTAAGAAAAAACTAAAAGGAACAACGGCAAATGTTAACAGTTACATCAGGCCTGAATGTTGTTTAAAAATGCTGTCCTGGAAGCCCAGACCAGATGTATTCCACACTTTAAGAAAGGTTGAAGGAAAGCCAAATGACCGCCAGCATGGCTTAAAGGTAAAATAAGCGAAGCTGTTATAGCCCAAAAAACATCTTTCAGAAAATAGAAAAAGGAACCAAATGGCTAAAACAGAAAACAGCATAAGCACTGGCAAGTTAGAATCAAGGCACTGATAAGGCAGACAAAGAAAGAGTTTGAAAGAAGCTTTCTGTGGAAGCAAAAACTTATAATAGAAACTTTTTAGTTATATTCATAGCAAAAAAACTATAAGAGAGTCAGTTGCACAATTAGATGATAGAAGGGTAAAAGGGGTACTAAGGGAGGACAAGGCCATTGTGGAGAGACAGAATGGATGCTTTGCTTAGGTCTTTACTGAAGAAGATTTACAGAAGTTACCTATGCCAGAAATTATATTTAAAGGTGATGTATTGAAGGAACTGAAACAAATCTTGATAAACCTGGAATACAGTAATTTGATAAACTAAAGAGTAGCAAATCACTTGAACCAGGTGATATACATCCCAGGTTGCGGAAAGAACTCCAAAATAAGATTGCAGACCTACTATTATAATTTGTAAACTATCATTAAATCATCTATCGTACCTGAAGATTGGGGGATGGCCAACATAACACCAATTTTTAAAAAGGCATCCAGGGCTGATTCGGGAGACTACAGACTGGTGAACCCGACATCCGTGCCCGGCAAAATGGTAGATAGAAACTATCATAAAGAACAAAATTACTGAACATATAGATAGTCATGGTTTAATAGGATAAAGCCAACATGGAATAAGCCAAGAAAAGTCTTTTCTGACTAATCTGCTATATTTTTGAGGGTATGAATAAAAGGTAGATAACGGTGAGCTGGTTGACATTGTGTTTTTGAATTTTCAGAAAGCCTTTGACAAGGTCCCTCATGAGGAAATTTTAAAAAGTCATGGGATATGAGGCAATGCACTATTGTGGATTGGGAACTGTTTAAAAGATAGAAAAAAGAGACTAGGGCTAAATGGTAAATTTTCTCAATGGAGAATGGTGAATAGTGGAGTATCCAGGGATCAATGCTGGGCTTGCTCCTTTTTAACATGTTTTTAATTGACCTGGAAATGGGAACAGTGAGTGAGGTGATCAAATTTGCAGAAGACACAAAATTATTCAAAGTTGTTAAATCACAGGAGCATTGTGAAAATTGCAAGAGGATCATGAGAAATTGGGAGATTGGGAGTCCAAATGGCAGATGAAATTTAATGTGGACAAGTGCAAAGTTATACACTTAGGGGTAGATTCTGTTTAGTGAATAGTGGGTCTGGACATCCAATCCGGACATCCAGATCTGCTATTTGCCTGGCCAGTGTCGGGGAAACAGAGCTCCCTACATCTAGAGCTGAGTTGTGTGGGGAGCTCTGTTTGTGAGCGGGTGGGGGCGGGCCACAGGCGGGGCAAGGGCAGGCTGTGGGCCGGTTACCAAGGACCCCAGAAGTACAGGACTGATTCCAAGGTCGATCCTGTACATCCAGGGTCAGCCATTTGCACAGGGAACTTATTCCACCTCAGAGGTGGAATAAGTCTCTCTGGACAGAGGGTGATGGACGGCCCGGGCCCGGAAAGGCAATGTGAGAGTGTGCAAGGGATTCCCTGCAGTCGGACCCTGGCCACGGCAAGCCCGATCAGGGGTCAGGCTGCGGGGAAAGCAGTCTGTGGAGTTCTGCCAGGGATTGCGGCTCCTGCATTGGGTTTAAAGCCCGGCTATTCACTTAGGGGCATGTTTACTAACAGGCCGGTAAAGTGCGGGTCGCGGTAGAGTGAGTGTGCCGTATAAGGAGTGGGCGTTCCGTCCTGAAGAAGAAAAGCCGTGATTGACAGATGCGCTAAGGTGCGCGGCGCCCGTGTGCGCTCCGCACCTTACCGCAAATGAGAGCCGAACGGGAGGCATATGTGTCGCGCTGATCAAACAGAAGGACAGAGCCACAGCACAATGGTTGAAGCACTGACCAATGGTGCAGGGAGCAGGGGTTCGAAACCACACAATGCGCAATGGCTCGCTGAGGTGTTAGTTTATGAGGCAGAGGAATACTGGGCCAAATAAAGCAGCCCGCTGAGTTTTGTTTTGGCACACATCAAAACTGGACGGGATAAGGAGGCGCGCTGATGTTTTTATGCGACATTTGAATGCTGGGCGGCATAAAGCGTCGCGCTGATGTTATCTGGCGGCATATTACTACTGGGCGGCAGAAGGCGGTGCGCCGGTTACGGCGGCAATCGCATAATGGAAGGTATAAGTGGGGCGCTGATGTGCAAACAGAAACACAGAGCCACAGCACAATGGTTATAGCTCCCACCAATGCTGCAGGGATCAGGGGTTCAATCCCCACAGTGACTAATGCAGACTGCTGTGTAATGTTAGGAGGCTGATATATAATGGGTGGCATAAGGCGGTGGTATGCTGGGCAGAGAGCGTTGCGCTACTGTTTTCTGAGTCATGTCAATACTGAAAGGCATAAGTGACGTGCTGATGTGCAAATCAGAGAGCAAAGCTGCAGCACAATGGTTACCACACCAACCAATGCTGCAGGGATCAGGGGTACGATACCCAACAGTGCAAAATGAAGATAGCTGGCTGAGGCAGTAGCTGTTAGGGGTAATATTGTTTTAGGAGTACCGTATTGTATATATGTAGAATCATAACCGATAGCAAATACACTCGCAAAGCAGTGTAACAGAACGTCGCCCATAGGTTAATGCAGAGGGCACATGTGAAAATGCAATGTCCGCCATGGCACCCTACAATGTTGGTGAAAGTGTAGCCAAGTGTGCTATATGAGGCAGGGTAAGGTGAGAGCACTGTCCCAGATGGCAGCAGTGTGCATTGTAACGTATGGGAAATGTAAGTCGGTGTGTTGACCAAGGTCTGCCATACCTGATTTGGCAGGGAGGGGCTGCAGACAGGGGCAGGCGACTGATATGAACAGGGGATTAGAGTGTATCTTATCTTGTAAACTGCCCTATTCCCGTTGGAGTACTACAGCTCCATTAAACTCATGCTCTGGGGAAGAAGCCAATACTCCTCTGTTGTGAATGCTGACAACTTGTGCAGATAGTGAATGATGGAGGGGTGATCATGGTTTGAATGTTCCAGTGAATAAGGTTGGCAGAGGTATGTCAACTGTCTGTGTGCAACTGTACAGCAATCTGTGATGCTGTCTCAAAAGAACTACCCCCTTGTGCCAGATATTAATGCACCTTTATGGTGTTTCAGAAGGCACACACGTTGCTAGGAAATGAAAACCTCATTCTCCACAAAGGCCATGTGGAAAGGCTGTCAACTCCCAAGACACTATTGTATGTAACCCATAAGCTGTGTCAATCAAAGGCATGGCAAAAGATGCCCCAAGGATGTAGAGATGAACCCAGAAACGTAACCCAGTAGCACTAACATCCCTCAGTTGGAATGGCAAAGGAGGTATGTGGCAAACCCACACGTAACACAAGCACTGCACAGAGCTAAAACACAAAAACAATACAAAAGTAAAAGAGGGATGAAGATCAGTTGCTGAACTGCAGAAATCATCCCCAACCCATGTGGCACCCATTAAAATGGACAACCCAGTTGAGGGTACAATATGCTCACAGCACACATCAGTACATATATGACCCTCAAACAAATGTTAAACACCTTTTATGGAAAAGCATACAAATATAAGACACCACACAGGAAGCACACTAATGACCACTACCACAAATCACAATGGCTAAACCGGCATGCCACACCAACAATGTGAGCTCCTTAGCAAAGACTGCAGAAAGAAAGAGTGCAGTCCATTAAACAAACCGCCTGCTGACTGTCAGGACAAGCAAACACCAAAAAGTAAGCATGATGAAATGCACATGCAGAGCTGCTAATTACTCATACAATTGCAGTCTGTATTTGTGATGTGGTGCACATGTGCACACACAATGAAATGTCTGCAGTGGATACAGCATGCAAAAGAGGGGAAAAAATATACCACAAGGGCAACAGAGGACGGTATGTGGAATATGTTAATAATTTGGATCAGGACATGAGAAAGTTCCACATGTAATCAGGTGTAACACACAACACCTGAATCACAGAAAACCAAAACCCCCTGATGTGTTGCCATGTAAACACCCTAAAGTGGGACACCTCTGAAACGAAATAATATGTGATGGCTAAGCAGCACACAGGATGCACCTTGACGTACAGTGAGGAGAGAGAAGGGTGTATGTAGAGGTGAGGAACCTGCTGTTACCTCATGGTACAGTCAGCAGATTAGAAAACAAAGGATATAGCACATGTGCTAATCAAAACAAAAACATACAGAGTAGAAACACATGACTGTAGCCACTCCCAGAAACAGTACACTGAGTACACAGTAACACACTGAGCACACTGAGCCAAGCATACTAAGCACACTGTGTGGCAACCGTGAATACCCAGTGAGGTTACATGTGTCTGCCAGATACACAGCTGTCACTGTACAAGGATGCGAGCACAGGTGGCACATGTACATGTGTGGCAAATGGCCCCAGACAAGTGTTAATGTGATCAAAGAGAGAAGGACTAACCTACTGTTAACAAAATGGCCTTGGACCCAAGCAAACACTGATCAATTCCCACTAGCACCCCATGTGGCCTAGGTCAAGTCATGTAACCCCTCATTACCGTGGAACAAGACCAGTTAATCCTCATCCAATGATATTGACAAAATAAACAATGCAGTCCCTGGGTCACAAAGACGCAGGACTGAGAAACAGGCAATGCAATGTGTGCCTTTGTATCACCCTGCTCAATCACCAAAAGAGCCACATGTATGTGGAATAAATATCTTTATTTGGTATACACATCACAAATAGTGTAGTCAGTGCCATCATAATATGAAGGTGAGTGCATCTCTGATGGAATATTGAAACCCCTCTAATAGGGCATAAATCTAACTCACACAGAAAAGTTAATTCAACCACCACAAATGAAGAGCATGAGATATAATGTGCAGCCACTGCATACAATGCACTGGGCAGCAGACCCCCAGCCCCTACCTGATTCTGCATGCTGCAAAGGTGTAATGCACATATGAGTGCATGTAGAGAGTTGGCGCTGCATATTGAGGACACAACACACATCATGTGTCCCTCAAACCATATCCATCTTGCACCACCGGAGACAACCAAACCAAAAAAGCCTATGTTGAGAAAATGTTTTATTGTGAAAATCACGCTGGGAAAGTAATGTGTGTGGTCTCACATAATGTCTGAGCTAGGAATCAAAGCTGCAACAATGTAGACACAAACTCTCCTCAAAATCACAATGAGTATATGCAACAGGTAGGACAGGCACATGACACACAAACAAAATACAAACTCAACTACCTTCCCAAACCTATACATATACCACCATGAAGGAGGTGGCCCTGCAACCTTTTCAGAGTAGACAGTGTTTGGCCACATATAACATAATACATGGAATGCACAATTGACGAAGTGCAACGGTGACCCACATTGCCACACTGCAAACATCATGTCGCAATGTGAGTGTCTCTACCACAGGGCATAGCCTGGACTGTGCACATGGGAAATGCAAGGTGTTGACATACATGCAGACTGTCACGTCTGCACATCCAACAAACACAATAAGCAGCATCTGAACAAGGAAATGAGGGCCAAACATCCTATACGGAGCCACAAAGAAGTCTGAGGTCCACATGTTTTGTCTCACAAACATAGTCCGTCATATGCAAAAGCACCATCCACAGTGCAACATGAGACAGTGATGCCACACATGCACGTAAACACCCTTGTCACATTGACCACATTAATTAAAGATGGTCGTGTGTCCAAAATCATTGTTGAGGTTACACTTGTAGCATGTGCATGTGGAAAGCAGGTGGACATACACAATAGGAGTGCTCCATCGTTGGCTGTATGGCGCAAACATGGGTGTATGCTTGATTAGGAAGAAAAAGATGAGGGTATCCTGGGTGGCATGTCACACCCAGGGCCAAAACGTAACAATACTAAAACTGTGTTCGAATGGATCAGCTGCACTATCCATGTCATTTGCTGCTGCACACGGGGGAACACTGCCAAAAGTAACAATAATATGTGCAATCCAACAGGTGAGTTAATAGTGTTCCACCAAATATGGCTAGGAATAGTCAGCGTGACATGTCAACATTCCACTGTCTTTGAAAGTTCATGTGTGTTCTCAACAATGAGCAGGACTCCCTGCAGAAACATCACACAAACAGTGCAGAGAACACCTCTGTAATGGAGAATTAAGTAGCTTAATAGTAATACTGTCCATCGCAGTCATATGTCTCACTCGCAGAGGTAAAACATCCAATGGGGCACTTTCCTGGTGTAAAATGTCTATGGTGTTGTTTCTTCAAAAGGTGGGTGATGGTGACACCAGATGCACTGTAATAGATGTGTCCGGTATGTACTCAGCCCTGTGTCATGAGAGGATACGTATGTTCTTGTGAGCCACCTATGAAAAACACCACACAATGCACACCGTTACACCTTTGCAAATGCACAAGAAAGGTATGTGAAACCACACAGTACATTACTCAACAAAACATTGGTCATGACATCATTAATCCGAAACACACACATGGGTAAAACATGGGTATGGTCATGTCCATGCTCGTGTCACACAGGTGTGTCACAGCTACACACGACATGCATCTGTTTATGTGCACATAGAGGAAACATTATATGCATATAAGACAATTATGATTCATCAACAGGTAAACATAGATACAAATCTGCAATTAACAAATGTGCAACTTACCTTGTGTGTGCATCAGGTGTATGTCAGCAATCCCATGAACCACTACACAGCAATAAGAGGTGACAGTGAAGGCAGAGAATCTCAGCAGTCCGTGTACAAACAAAAGGTCAAGCCGCTGCTGATGCATGTCCACATTATGGTCATATCTGAAAATAAATAAAGGTGAACATCAGTGGTGACTCAGAACACAAGACACATTTTGTCGCACACCACACAACACATGTTGATAATACGCATAAGGTAAACAGCACTACGGAACACATACCACAGTCACAACTGCCCCCCAGGTGCACAGTCCCCTCACAGTACATGATAATGTACTATGCCTGAAGAGTGTCTCATCACACAGGCAACCTGTAATCACCCACACACAAAGTATGCATATTTCTGCAGTCCAGCTGCAACACATGGCCTGTATGTGTCCAAGTGGACCTTTAGACATATAAAGGCCCCGTGAACCGGCAATAATACCCTGTTGTTGGCTTATGGTACAATGTTGGGGTAGGGAGCAAGTGCAGGCAAACCAAATACAAACCTTAAATACACACACATGCAGATATGCTGTAACTGTCACATATACAGTGTGGCACAGGACATGCTGAACACAAAACACATGGGGATATGTGTGACAACAGCAAGGGATGGGTGATGGAGCCTGAAGTGAAACACAAAACAACACACCATCTGCCCAATATGATGGAGCAATGAAGATATGTTTTCCACATGACCCCAGGCACACACAATCTCCCTGTACATCCCACCTACCCCAACGCAAAGCATATTGGGTGATGTTCAGTCACATGCCAATCCAACACATCAACAGCATCTGAATAAACTATGTCCTGTGCATTGGGAAACACAAACAGTAACAAACATGTCATGTTCTACAAGAGTATCACACACTGCACCTTCCTGTCCACAACTCTCATACCCCACACCATCACCTAATGTCTGACTGCTCCCTATCACAATGTATAGATCTCTCACATGTGAGAGGCAGCACAGAGTTGTAGGAGGCTATCCTCAGGTGTCCATAATCAATCCTGTCCCCATCGTACCTCTGTGTTGTTGTACAGAAAGATCAACAGACATGTCAGAAACCACCATGTTTGCACCTCATCACAAAGTACAGACGAGTCACACAGATCCACTATATTGGCAACAATGCCCCCTATCTTTGTGTAGGGGTGTGTCAATGTTGAATGCAAAGTCGCTTACAATTCTGGAAACACATATGGAATATGCACGAGTGTCTCATGTATGCAGGGAACAAATACATATCCTGGTGTGTAGATGTCATACCTTGAATCATAGTGACAGCTATTTGCTGATGATCTCCACAGATAGCTGTCAATGTGTGCGTCATGTCATTAAAACACCAATGGCATGTATATTTTTTACGCAAACCATGATGGCTGCATGCCATCACACTGTGTGTCATTGAGAATGTCAACGCATGGATAGCCAATATGTGTACCTCAGAGAAACAACTCTCACATATGTCTGGTTTTCCTTGCCAACATAATCCTCCCCTTCCCTGTCCGACTATCTATGCAATCTATGTAATGTGGACTGTACTATCCTACACTGCTCACATACCCAGCCTGTAGCTGAGGCATGATGGCATATGTTGAGAATTTATCAGCAAGATATGCCATGTACTCCCTGAGAATTCTGCACAACCATAACACCACAACACATTATGTGCTCATCATGCCCACTGTAACGCACCCCTCGCTGATATGGGGTAGGTTATGCCTCTGTATCTGTGTACATATGTAGCACTGTACCTAAGGTCAATTTCGCCGACATGTAAATGTGGCAATACTACCTCTCTGGCTGGACAATGCTCAGATCCCCATCCTATAACATGTCCATGTCATGGCTTTCTGGTGCAGTATACATTCCGACACACTGTAGGGTGACATTAACACCCTACACATAGATACCCTAATATCCGCAGAAACTACTACTAAGCATCTGTCCTGTGATATGTATGTCCTGATACGGCCATAATAACAAAGCAACACATAGCCAGCTGACAGGAGTGTAAGAACCAAATGTACACCCCAAAGGTGAAACATATAAATTCAACCCACTGGACTAATGTCCCCAAACGTGGACTGGTCTCACACTGTGAACATCTCACCATATGGCTAACACTGTTATCCACCCATATCATCACAAAACATCATTTGTGCTCAACAACAACAACAGGTGCTAACACAGGCAGCCACTAACTGTAATTTTAACCTTAAAAATCACACACAGCCGTATGAGCAACCACCCACATCATCTGGCACCAAATGCTGTTGTGTACTGGCCACATTGTTTGTGCCTCACACATGCCTATATGTGAGTTGTGAATTAGCACTAAAATACTAATGTGGTGTCACATACAAATCATATCCTGACATAAACTGTAACTGCTGTAAACATAACACACATAGGATTAAAAAGCTGTGTGGGTAGGTAATACGCACATGAGAAGATCTCTCCAATCAACCTCCGTCTGACTGCTGTGCCATCCTGTGTGTCACCACTGGCACGTTACAGGGGGGCACATTGGATCTTGCTCCAGATCCTCATTAATCTCTGCAGGGATATTGTGCCTGAGAGCAATGTTGTGCAGGATGCAACAGGCTATGATTATCTCTGCAACAGTCCTTGGCTTATACTGTAAGGCCCCGCCTGACCTATCCAGACACCTGAAGCGACTTTTCAACACGCCAAAGGTACGCTCGATGACTGAGCGGCTGGAGGCATGGGCCTCATTATACCTCCGCTCTGCACGTGTCCGTGGCTGACGTACAGGGGTCAGCAGCCAGGGGCGACACCCATATCCTGCATCACCTTGGAAATAACAGAAGAAATGTGCGTGTCAATATTCAACATAACTGACATATGTTAAGATGTAGTAACCCTACACAAAACAAATCCTGACATCAACATATAACCGAACAATTAATGAGCTGTAAAAAACACATATGCTGTTAGAAAAGGAACACATAGCCTAGAAAGTAAGTACACTCATGGGAAATACCCCAACAGTTCCATCTATACTGTAACATATTGTGTGTGTGTGTGCGCGACATGGGTATTGTAATGCATTGACTGTCCACATTGGCACCCCTGCCAATGAGAGACGATAGTAACGATTCACGTGTCACATGTTCATATTGTATGTCTGAACAGTAAACTAGGTAAAATATGCTGCCATGAGAGGGTGGGAAAAAAACAGAACATGTATGCCATGGAGGCTGGTGATAATGTGAACCATATCACCTAGATGCATCCTGTCCTGTACGGGCAACATATCTAGATCTCATACTCTGTGTCCTTATGCTGTATATTGCTAAACATAAATTGTTTAAATACCAATCCTGTGCACTGTGTCTATCCTGGGAACATCCCACTGAAGGTGGGGTCTGCAAACCTGCACACTGTACTACTCATGTCTTAAACCTCATAGAGATACACATCGGTACATTACCGTCATGTGTAGCTGAAAACAATACAACTCTGTATGCACACACATAGCCCACAGCTTCAGGCATCCCCTTTCCAATATGTTAAACTACATGAGGATCACTGGCCAATATGTGGCTAAATCATGATCATCTACAGTAGGCCAAGGTACTAGCACCAAATATACTTCGTTACACCCCTGCTGTGACATAGGCCAAATGCGTGACCATACATATCCACACGAGTGCTGCTAGCTGGAAAGGGCAAAAGCATACATCAGATATTCCCAAAAAACCCCTCATATTATATACTGGCTCCTGGGTAGCAACAACAGTCCAGAGTGAGTGTGTGAACCCCACACACACATGAGAAGGGTTACCTGTATGGATGAGCAATTATCACAAGGTTAAATGACATACAAGCATTATTTGGCAATGACCCATCATGATACGTGCATATGAGGGCCAAACCCCCCCCCCTCAGAATGTGTGCAGTTGATATTACCACACACTATGAGGGATTGTGCAACAGCCTAGCCACATGCACAGGGGTGTTGTCACCTGCACACCATGTGAATGTCTGGATCATATAATGATAGGAGTCTGATGGTCTATGTTTGTTTGTAGCTGCTGTATGTGTACGTCTATACCCCTGTAAATAATCTAAAGATACAACAGTCCCCAAACAAACATTGCTCATATGTTGATCTAAGTTTATGGTTTTAAACGAGTTTGCTAGCTATGTGAGTAGACATAAAGAAAGTTACAAACACATACATACATTACGACACATGACATACTCACCCAGCAAAATACAGTCCCCATAACGTCCGCCCTCAAATTGTGTGAAGATTGCCGAGTGATGCAGGATATAGGAGTCATGGGTGGACCCTGGAAACCTAGGGACCACATTCAGAATATGCAGATTAGCATCACATACAACCTGAACATTCAGGGAATGGTAGTGTTTGCGGTTGCGAAACGCCACCTCCCTGTCTCTAGGCGGGACCAGGGCAACATGTGTGCAATCAATAGCTCCCATCACGTGTGGTATCCCTGCTAATGTCTCAAAGGCCTGGTTCAGGGTCCCCCATTGTTGCCTAGTGTGGGGAATGGCTATGTAATTCCCCACCCGGCTGACCATGGCACGCAGTACGTGGTGGAGACATCGTGAGAAGGATGGGCGGCTCATGCCACCCACTGCAGCCACAGATGACTGGAAACAGCCAGAGGCAAAAAATGTAAAGCAGCAAGGAGCTTGACTAAACCTGGTATTGCATGGGACCGATCAGTCAGGGGCTCGAGGTCAGGTCTTAAATCCTCATAAAGCTCCCTAATAGCCCTTGTGCTCAGTCGGTACAGGGAGATGACCTGGTCCTCACGCATGCCCTGGAGCTGTGCCCTGGGCCTGTAGAGGCGTGGCTGCCGAGCCTGCACCTCGGCACGCCGTCTGTGCCGTGAACGCACAGCACATGGCTGGACCACCTCCACAGCTGCAGGTCTGAGTTGCTGCGGGACTACACCCATGCCCTGTGCTGCAGCCCCGTGGACACCATCTCCCCTGTCCGGCAACCGCAGCATCTGCCCACCACTCAGGACACATGCATAAGCATATATTGCTGCCATAAACTCCTCCCGTCCCACTACCAAAACACACTCTAACAACCACACAAACTCTAACAAACACACAAAACACACTATACAGTATCCAAAAGTAAAAACAACAACTGACAATACACACACAACACAATATAATAAGCAATACAAACACCAATACAATCCGCTAGTACAACTGCATAGACGTTCGTTCTTCTCCACACCAACCACACTCCTCCTGCTCTTCCTCTACAACCCTCAACGTGGGTAATGTTGTGATGGTAATATATGTTATTCTGGGGTGTGTGGTTTGCGCACACTGCGCATGCGCAGTTGATCGCATGCGATGCCCGTTGGTGGCACGCGTGCGCCACTCTACGCATGGGCGTCGGTCAGTGCGTGCCCACACGTATGTGCGCCGGCGTGAACATGCGCACAAAACACAGACACCCATGCGGTAGTCGTTGTAGTGCGCATGCGTACTGCGACACATGCGCAGTACAGTGTCTCAGGGCGCATGTGCGTTTGTCCGCGTACGGCCACCCATGCGTTGGCGAGCACGCGCCCAACGCACGAGCGTCACGCCCGCCCAAATGCGCATGTGCAATGGAAGACACATGGCAATACACTATAAATAGGCCTGCACACGTGCATCACGTTGAGGGTTGAGAAAGGAGTCACAGTTAGAGAGAGAGGGTGTCATAGATAAAGTCTGAAACAGAGACAGTGGTGGGACTACTGCACAGGAAAGAAGCACAGTGAGGGATAACAAAATCTATAGGTAGAGAGGCTGTGGTGGGAGTAGTCCAGAGGAAGGAGGGAGAGAGTCAGTCCAGGGAGTACGGCAGCGGAGAGAGGCAGTGTAAGATAGTCAGGAGCAGAGTAGATTCCTCACCTTGTGCTAAGATAATATTTCTGTTCCCTTTGTTAATGTGTCCTTTACTGTGTCCTGTACTGTAACATTCTGTAAGTCTGTATTGCATGCTGTGTATTGTTCTGTTTTGTTTAAGTGAGTGCTGTTCTGTTGAAAGGAGCATTTAAAACATACAGAGATGGAGAGAGAGAGGGAGAGAGACGGTGAGGGTGAGGGTGAGGGTGTGGAGGATGTGTCCCAACCTGTGGTGGGTGATACACCGACGCTACAGACTGCACATCCTAGGGAGGGACATGCAGGACCATCTTTTGGGCCACAGCCTGCACAATATGTCCAAACTGGGAAGAGAAAAAGGGTACCTGTGCCTGGTCCACAGCGAAAAAGAGCTCTACGCTTCAGTGATAGAGAGAACTATATCCTACTCTCGCATGTAATTGAAAACTATGACCTCTTATTTGGCAGGCTCAGCAGTCGCACAACAGTGGCCACCCGAATGGCAGTATGGGAGGAGGTGCGTGCTGCAATTGCAGAGGCAGGGGGCCCCACAAGGGATGTTGAAAGCCTCAAAAAGAGGTACTCGGATATAAAAAGAGGGGTGCGCCAGCACATGGTGGCTGAAAGACAACATGCGCATGGCACAGGTGGTGGGGGCCCTTTTATCCCATCACTCACACCATTGGAACAAGAGCTGGCAACACGTTTGGGCCACATCTATCTCCGTGGACTGCCGGAGGCCCTTGACACGGCACATCCTGACGCAGGTATGTATAGTAATTGCCAGGTTCACAATGTCCCTTCAGTACACATCATTCAGCTGCACAGACACTCCCATACCTGTGACCCAATCCACACCATGTTTAAAAAGTGGTGTCACATGTGTGTGTTATGGCCATGCACAAACTGTGTTGTTGCCATGCCCTGTCACAATATTACATATGTGTCCCTCGAAAACAGCAACCTCCCCATCTGTTTCCAAAACTACACACAACAATTCCTATCCAACCTGCACATCTGTGATTGCAAAGCACCATATGATTTTGTGGCACACTAATCAGGTAACGTGTGTGTGACATACTATTTGCACAGTGCTACATGTGCTTCTCAGTGGGCCACAGGTGCTGGCTACATGGGATCCACGGCACAATGGGTCACAGCCAAACATATCCAACAATGAGCATATAGTATGTCTAGAGACAATATTTCAAATGCATAATTAAACATAAACAGGCAATGTATGGTCCAAACAAGTGTAAGGGTGATGTATTCTCACACATGTGTGGACATATGTTGTACAGATAGGGGGAGGGATGTGATGGGGGACACATGTGGCATGGCACTCCAAATATACACATGGAAAATATGCAACATGTGCATGGCCACACGACACACATGTGCCCCAGAAACAGCTGAATGACGTAGACAAACATGTATGGGAGGGTGTCATGGGTCGGGTACGCAGCACACACGCACATACCCACCCCATCATCTCTGTGGTGTCTGTGCCACACATATATAGATATGATTATGTTGAAACATATGTGTTTTCCTTGTTATTGTTCAATATGCAGGTGACTACAGTAAAATGGGAGAGGAAGAGGAGGAGGCGGAGGAGGAGGAGGAGGAGGAGGTGGAGGAAGAGGGTGACTTTGACATCACAGTGCCAATGAGTGTGTTGGAGGATGAACCTGCTGTCTCAGGGGGCAGCACAAGTGCTGTTGATGAGCCCATAGAGCCACCTGTACCCAGTATATCACCACTAGGGGCAGCATCAAGGGAGAACATCGACGGACCCAGGCTGCAAGTATACACCGAGAGCCCTGACCCTCAGGCGATGATGGCGGAGTTAAGGTCCCATGGCGTATCTGCACATCGCGATGCTGAAGGTGGGTGACATACGACAGTCATAATTCCAAAATAAACACCAATAGTCACTAGTTGGTGTTTGTGTGGTGAATGTTGCAACATAACCACCACATATATCACATGTATGGCTCATGTTGGTGGGATATTGTTTCTTGAAAGAATGGTGTGGGGTATAATATATGGTGTTACTATGACGCAAAACAGAATCACCGAAGGTCAGTTGACACCCACAGATGCAGGCCTAAAAGGAATGTTGTATAAGGGCCACCATGTTGTTGTCATGAGAAAGATCAACACTTGCCCTTGCAACAGTCTACCTCATTGCAGACACCCAGATGTCTGGTAAACCACAGCATGACATCTAAATAATAGTTGAAGAAACAAACATACCATATATAGCAATGCAACCCTCCTCTGTGATGTAACAGCACAAAGAACGCATTCCCCACAGTCTGCATCTGCAGGTGTCAAATTACATAGCATATGGAGAGAGGTGCGAAAATATGTCAGGTCAACCATAGATACGGATCTACAGAGGGGTCTCAAACGTACAGTATGAACCTGATGGCTTGTTTGGAGAGAACATTCCTCAATTTCCTCTGTACAGAAAGACATAACATAGACTGTAATCCAGACAGAAAAGGAAAACACCATGTCCCCTTACTGTAAGGCCAACAATCCCTCAACAGATTGCATAGGCTGTGAGCATGTGTGTCCCAGTTAAATTGTGGGCCTATGTCCCCATACCGTGTGATGGTCCCAGTATCATACGTGTCATACCTGCAATATGTGTTGTATGCAAACCATACAGTAATGAGTATGACGCATGTCTATTTCTCAACAAATGGTTAAACAAGGACCAAATCCGTGAACAATTACTGTGCTGCAAAATAAACCTAAACACATATGACTAACTACAACATAAGCTTGCCATGTTGAGACCATATCATACACCACGTATCCACACAACATTACCAGAATTGGCACATCACCCCACCCCTCCTTTCCGAATGCAAACATTAGAGCATTACACAAAGACCTCACATAACATACTGGTGTATGATAGCAATTGTCAAGCCCAATGAGAAATAACATAAACTGAAGACCTCATCTCCTTTACAAAATAACCAGATACATCATCATAGAGCAAGCAACCAAAGAAATACATTACCTAGTCGAAATGTGTTATTGGAGACACAAAAGGCAACTAGGGAATTTGACACAACACTGTATAGGTACTGGCCAGTGGGTAGATAGAGATATCTGACCAATCTGTACTGTCATACATACATTATCCCTTACAGCAGGGTACAAAATAAACATACTGAAGCTCAGCCTGTAAGGATCCATATGCTATGTCAAATGAGAAAGGGGAAAACATATGTTGTCTAGTTGTTATGACTGTTTTCCATGTCCTAATTGCTGCATCCACGTTCACAATGCCTGTGCAAGAGTTCTGCTCACTCACCATAGTCTGATGTTTATGTGTCCAGACAGCTCTATTGTACTGTTTTATCCACTCTACATTGTCACATTTGCTTTAACATAACCATTTATTCCGTGTAGTAGGTCTCTGACATCCCACACTATCAATGACGTAGTCAGCATGCCAATGTCTATCCTCAACTACACTCACATAAGCAGCTATGTTCATAAGGTATCACCCACTCACACAACACACGTAAATGCTTCACGGGATTAACGTCTGTCAGCACCATCACATTCTAGTCATTCCCCAACATCAGCTCACGTACATTTTGTACACCACCAAGCATACATATCAGTGTAGTCCTTGCACCAGGCAATTCCAAGGACCAGCACATGCGGATAATGTGTACATCCCCACATCCAGCCCTCATACTGACAATGTAACCCATCAGACCATACATTGTCATGTCATAAAACAATCATTAGGGCAGGCCAAACCTGATTTGCCGTCACACAGTCTTACACAAATATATGGCATCCCATGAGGCTACATCCAGTACAAACATCTCATGGAGAATAGCAAATTCCATAAACACATAACACACAGTTCCTGTCGTAACATGCCCCAACAGCTCATGTGCATCTCTATGCCACATATAGCAAAACCCTGGACCCATACATGACCTGTGCAGACATTCCCAAACACACCTCGGTACAACAATGCTTCTGGCCATCTGAGGTGTTTATGGCTGCTGCATGCTGCACCTGACCTAAATAATGGATATGAGATGACTGTCCTTGCCCAATTCTGTTGCCACGTCAGTAGTATGTGGGTGTGTATGCAGAAGCTATTGTATGACTGTTGTGTTGTCCTCCCACATCCTCTTCCTGTATAGTGTTCTCTGTGTTTCTATTAGTTGTAGTACACTGCGATATATGTGTTATACCCCTAACCATGTTCCCATATGACTCAGCACTATCACATTAGCACTAGTGTGGTATGTGTATGACATGTTGCTTTATGAAGGTGTTTTCGTGGAGAGGTAGTTCATTGACCACCCTGTGTCCCATTCACAGCCAATCGACGTGTTCTGGAGCGGATTCGCTGTGCTGTGGAGCGGAACACCAGGGATGTTTGTGCTGCGCTACGGACATTACATGAGGGGGTCGTAGCCATGCCACTAACTCGCATGTGTGAGGCCCTTGAGGGCATACGTGATGTTCTGATCCGAGCTGCACCTGCACCACCAATGTATCCGGAGGAGGATATAGCCTTGCCAGGGAGAGGGGCCCGACGTGGCAGGCGTGGCCGACCACGCCGTCAGTAACCTATGATAATATAGAAATGTACAGCACGAAACCAAAGGTTTCTCTCTGTTGCACTGTTCAGTTTTAGCAACTATGTACATAGTATATTCTGTTATTGCGGCTTGGTTTGGGTTATATGTGAAAGTAGACATATGTGATTAGTATGTTGTGTGTGTGTTATGTAATTGGCTTGGGGGGATCTTTGATATGTCTTACACACATGTTTGTAACAATAGTTTTATATGAGAGAATTGCTGTGATAATAAACAGCTGTCCAAAAATAGATACATTGTCTCTTTCCAAAGAGTGTCCATTTGGTCCCATGTGTATCTCTGAGAGGGGGGTGGGAGGACCATAGGATCTGCAACCATGTCCACTGCATAAGCTACTTTGCCACACACATATACTATTTCCATGATCCACACATATGTGATGTTTCACTAGCACAATGTGTCACCACAGCCTCTGCGCTGCAGCGGCACAGTGTGCACAGACATCCATGTACGACATGGGTGTGGAACCGTGATACTGTGGAGCCGCAGACCAGTCAGGTTCTGAGCATATCCCTAATGTATATGCTGGCGATATATATCTCACCATTACAATTATCATGACCACCTTACTGGTTTGTGTCCCTCCAAGACTTGATTTTGAGAGCGCTGCCTTACACCTCTGTCATGTACGATTTATTTTGGGCTGGGTGCAGATGTCACAGACATCGGATGGTTATTTGGAATGCGTAACATTGCTCCCTGTTTCTCACCAGCAGTAACGGGTGGTGGCAATGGCAATATGTTGGTGGTGGGGAGAGGTGAGGAGGAATATGACACACTCTAGGTAACATGTGTGATGTCGGGGACATCTGCGCCTTGCCCACTCACATTCCAAAATGGCAGAGGTGTAATCCAGGTCTCTCAAAAGCGAGCCCTGGAGGGCCGAAACTTCAGTCACGCTGACAGGATATCTCCAATTCATATATATCTCTGCCACACTCATTAGGAATATTTCCAACACCTGACTGCCCTGCGGCTCTACAGAACCACGGTCCACCACCCTTGATGTGGACACAGGGGTACTGTGTTATAAATGGCCTGTTTATGTTCCATACACATCACCATCTGCAACCCGTCATACAGGACACATTGGTGCCATATGTGTGACCTGTGCCCTCACCTATATAAGTGGTCACATGCACCCCAACCCACCATAGGGATGCATGTTACAGAGGCAGACATTTGTGAGCCGCATATTTTGCCGGCTCATATATGTGAGAACATGTGGGTCATGTATATGCATCCCTGTGGCAAGTACGTCTGTGGGGCAGCCACTACATGGTAACATGTAATGCAGCACCCTGCTATCACACACCTACACACATGAGTTTCCCGACACACTGCATGTGGTGCCAATTGAGGTATCACACGCATGTTTACCCGTCAGGAATGTATGTGGCTGCACACATATGACATGCTGGCATCTATAGTCATATGCTACGTGAGACACGTGACCATTACAGGGTTCAGAAAAAATACTTTAATATGTACAAACACAAATACAACTATATACATATCTAGGGTAGGGGGAAAATGCCATCACCCACCCAACAAAAACAAACCCACCCCCCCCCCGCGCACCCACCCCGAAATAAACACACTCCCCCCCACTACCCCCGAACCCCCACATGACCCCCCCCCCCCTCAGCCTGCCCCGTGATGGCGGACAGGGCAGCACAGGGCACAGGTGTGGACGTCACAGGCACCATCAATGATGCCTGTGACGCCCTTCAGGGGTGGGCTGCCGACATGGCAGATGCTCACTGTCAGCAACCACCCTCTCCATGGCTCCCGCCATCCATTCCTGCAGGTGCACCAACCGGTGCACCCGCTGCTCCAGTGCATCCAGAGCCTCACACAGATGTACAACACATCTGCCACCACACACACACATTGTTCCTGGTGTTTGTGTGGTGGCATCTGCATGCACTGTGTGTGGGGCCCTGGATGTTGGAGCCACCTGCCCTTGATGGCGGGAGCCAACAGTGCCCTGTGCTGCACTGTCCTCTATGTCACTCTCCCAGACACCCTGTGGCCACTCTTCCCCCCCTGACTCCTCCCCAACACCCCCCACCACCTCCCCCCCACCCACATCACCTGCGCCCTCACCCCCCCTTGTGACCCTGGCACCCACACCTTCCGTCCCAGCATCCCCCATGACCCCCTCCGCTGTGTCGTCTGCAGGACCCTCTGCCTCCTCCCCACTGGTGTCCAGGACTACCACCTCCACGGCAGCGCGGGAGGTGGGCCTTCGGAGGGCATAGGCAGAGGTACGGGGGTCTTCGTCACTGTCATCATGATCTGTGGAAGATGACAGTCATCAGCACACGTAGATGTGTGTGACACATCACATGTACCCATGCAGGTACCATGCACACTGATGGGCCACTGTGACCTCTGATGGTGGGCAGCCATGTCATCAATACGCACCATCACCATGTGATGATTCAGCATTCCTCACGCGCTCAAGGTATGCGCCATGGTGCAGGCGCAGCTCCCTCCCTTTCTTTCTCAGATCCTCGACCTGTGTGTGTGAGAAAATATGGGTGGGAGCATGAGTGAGCACTTACGTCTGGTGGGTGGGCAACAGAAACATAGAACAGTGTGTCCTGGGTCTGGACACTTCAGCTACACTGATGTGTGTTTCATGTATAGCATAGTTCAACACCTGTCACAGGGGATCATCATGGGCACATGGAATGTGTTATCACATGTGGACAACACCATTACCAACTGAGCCTACTCACCAATGTTGGTCATCGTCACATATGTCAGTCTCTGGAGCCATGCCATGGTGCTTGCGTGATGCTACTTGCTGTCCAATATTTGCATCTCTTGTTGTGTATGTTTTGCACACCAGGAGCGGGTGAAGGGATACATTGGAGCAGTTGTTGAATGCGACAGAACCCAAGGGGGACAGGGATGTTTGTTAATTTGTGCATCCTGCTGTGTCTGGCGACCACCTGTTACAGGCAATGAACTATGCTATCAGCAGCTAACAACATGGCTAAGTCACACATGTGGGAAACAGTGGGATGAGGAGGGCAGGAAAGGGTTACAAAACTGATCATGTGCTGTGGAGGGTCTGTACCTCCACCCATGTTGGCTGGCCATCCTGTGTGAGAGTCAGGTTGGGGTGTAGTATGTATGGGGTATGTTTGGTTAGAGCAGCCTAAACAAACATACAACAACTGCAGGTGCCCTTATCTGAGCTTACCGTGCCCATGTCGGCTGGCCTATATCTTGTGGAAATGGCACTATGACCTATGACCTGTATGATGACAGCAGGTGTATTTTGATAAACCATGGACAGACACCAAACAAACACACTACGCAATTGCCACCTGTGCTCATGTGGCTGCTTGTGTCTGTGGTGTCCAACCACAAGAGGTGACTGTAGCTTTCCTACAACATCAGTTCTGTTCACCTGCTACAAGGTAATGGATTTGTAGGAGGTGTGAGGATGGGTAACCTAACTATGCATAAAGTGAGGGGACTATGGCTCTGTTACGGCCTTTGGGAATATCTTTGCCTAGGTCATGGGGATGTTGTACCTATACACACATCAACATGTGCACATAGCTTTTCATCGTGATACATCACAGACATGTGTGATGAGATAGTGACCTCACAGACTATGTGAGAGGTGCAACTTACCTGTCATAAACTACCCCAACATGTGACTGCTATACCCACCAATGCAATGTGGCGTACGGCCCCATGGGGGTTGCGTGTTGTGCCACACATCATCAGCTGCATATCCCATTGCAGTGGGATCATAGACAAGTGACCTTACACAGGTCATAGGACTCCTGGAGATAGGGAGAATGTATTGAACTGGTTAGGCACACACAACCATATCACCAGGGTGCGTGATAGACCACTGTGATGGCCTCACTTAACTCCTGGGGAAAGGGATGCTCTATTAAACTCTTTATTCACACACAACCATATCAACAGGGTACGTGATAGCCGACTGTGATGGCCTCACATAACTCCTGGGGAAAGGGAGGATCTCTTACACTCTTTATGCACACACAACCATATCTCCAGGATGAGTGAAAGGCCACTGGGATGGCCTTTGAGGGCTCCTGGAAATAGGGTAGATGTAATGAACTTTTTCAGCACACAGAACCATAGCTCCAGGATACATGAAAGGCCACTGGGATGGCCTTTCAGGACTCCTGGAACTAGGGGAGATATTTTAAACTGTTTGAGCACACATCACCATAGCTCCAGGATACATGAAAGGCCACTGGGATGGCCTTTCAGGACTCCTGGAACTAGGGGAGATATTTTAAACTGTTTGAGCACACATCACCATAGCTCCAGGATACATGAAAGGCCACTGGGATGGCCTTTCAGGACTCCTGGAACTAGGGGAGATGTATTTAACTTTTTCAGCACACAGAACCATAGCTCCAGGATACATGAAAGGCCACTGGGATGGCCTTTCAGGACTCCTGGAACTAGGGGAGATATTCTAAACTGTTTCAGCACACATCACCATAGCTCCAGGATACATGAAAGGCCACTGGGATGGCCTTTCAGGACTCCTGGAACTAGGGGAGATATTTTAAACTGTTTGAGCACACATCACCATAGCTCCAGGATACATGAAAGGCCACTGGGATGGCCTTTCAGGACTCCTGGAACTAGGGGAGATATTTTTAAACTGTTTGAGCACACAGAACCATAGCTCCAGGATACATGAAAGGCCACTGGGATGGCCTTTCAGGACTCCTGGAACTAGGGGTGATGTAATGAACTGTTTCAGCACACAGAACCATAGCTCCAGGATACATGAAAGGCCACTGGGATGGCCTTTCATGACTCCTGGAACTAGGGTTTATTATTTAAACTGTTTCAGCACACAGAACCATATCTCCTGGATACATGAAAGGCCACTGGGATGGCCTTTCAGGACTCTGGAACTAGGGGAGATATTTTAAACTGTTTGAGCACACATCACCATAGCTCCAGGATACATGAAAGGCCACTGGGATGGCCTTTCAGGACTCCTGGAACTAGGGGAGATATTCTAAACTGTTTCAGCACACATCACCATAGCTCCAGGATACATGACAGGCCACTGGGATGGCCTTTCAGGACTCCTGGGACTAGGGGTGATGTTTTAAACTGTTTCAGCACACAGAACCATAGCTCCAGGATACATGAAAGGCCACTGGGATGGCCTTTCAGGACTCCTGGAACTAGGGGAGATATTTTAAACTGTTTGAGCACACATCACCATAGCTCCAGGATACATGAAAGGCCACTGGGATGGCCTTTCAGGACTCCTGGAACTAGGGGAGATATTTTAAACTGTTTGAGCACACATCACCATAGCTCCAGGATACATGAAAGGCCACTGGGATGGCCTTTCAGGACTCCTGGGACTAGGGGTGATGTTTTAAACTGTTTGAGCACACAGAACCATAGCTCCAGGATACATGAAAGGCCACTGGGATGGCCTTTCAGGACTCCTGGAACTAGGGGAGATATTTTAAACTGTTTGAGCACACAGAACCATATCTCCAGGATACATGAAAGGCCACTGGGATGGCCTTTCAGGACTCCTGGAACTAGTGGAGAACTTTAAAACAGTTTAAGCACACATAACCATAGCTCCAGGATACATGAAAGGCCACTGGGATGGCCTTTCAGGACTCCTGGAACTAGGGAAGATGTAATGAACTGTTTGAGCACACAGAACCATAGCTCCAGGATACATGAAAGGCCACTGGGATGGCCTTTCAGGACTCCTGGAACTAGGGAAGATGTAATGAACTGTTTGAGCACACAGAACCATAGCTCCAGGATACATGAAAGGCCACTGGGATGGCCTTTCAGGACTCCTGGAACTAGGGAAGATGTAATGATCTGTTTGAGCACACATCACCATAGCTCCAGGATACATGAAAGGCCACTGGGATGGCCTTTCAGGACCCTGGAAATAGGGTAGATGTAATGAACTGTTTCAGCACACTTAACCATATCGCCAGGATACATGACAGGCCACTGTGATGATCTACAGCCCCCCTGGGGATAGGGATATTGTTTTGTACTTTGACAGCACACAGACCAATATCACCATGATGACAGGTGAGCCAGTGTGATGGCCTCTCTAGTCCCCTGGTGATAGGGTGTATGTATTACAGTGCTTGAGCACACACAACCGTATCTCCAGGGTGACTGATAGACCACTGTGGTGAGCTCTCAGGACCACTGGGGATAGGGGGGCATATTGCACAACATTGGCAAAAACAACCAGATCACCTGGGTGATTGACATACCATTAATGCTTTGCTTCACATACCCTTTCTGTGGACGGAAAGGTTATTTTCTGCAGCTACACATTTCACCATATTCATTTGATGTGATTTGGATATAATTAAGCTGATCTATTGGTTTGCTTTCTTACAGTATGTGTTGGCACGTCCACAGCAGCAAATGCCAGGTAATAGGGCTAGCATCATGACCTGTGTGACCATATCCATCACCACCTGGGTACAGGTCAAACCTGTCACATATTATACAAAGACAATATGGGATGTATGTTCAGCTGCAGCACATTACTGACACACAATACCTGACCCCAACAGCATGAGGATCTGCAATGCACACAGCCTCTAGATATATATGTCTATTTCTAATGACCTGTCCCCATCCACTTACCTCCCTTGGGAAGTCAGCTTCTCTATTGAAGCGTCTCTGTAGCCGTTCCCAGCCCTGCGGACCTTTCTGCTGTCCCTGTACCTGTTTTGCCCGGGGAACAGCTTCTCCTGCCTTGTGCCAATCAGGCGAGACAGGGTGAGGAGCTCCCGATGAGTGAATGCACGCTTTCTTGTTCTGGACGCCAATTTGAGATATTATCACCTGATTGCACGCAGCGTCATTGACGCGCATGCGCCCCGCAAATGCCACACATTTCCAATGTTTTACGTGCAACTGTGCCCCGCAAGTGGCGCAGTTTAGCGACGTATGACGTCCAACTGCGCCCCAGAGATTGGCGCACCTTGGCGACGTAACACGTCTCATTGCGCTCCGCATCTGCTGCATGTTTTATAAATATTTCGTCCCACAGCGTCCCGCAACTGGCGCAATTTATACACATATGACGTTCAAGTTCGCCCCGCACATTGTTTTGCGGAACGAGTTGCGCACATGCGCACAACAACTGCAATATACAGTGCTGTGTGTCTCTTATATAAAACACATAACTATTTCATGACCTCATGGTAGGTGAACACATTTGGGACTTGAACTTATCATCACTTGCACACTGGTTCTTAGGCATTTGTGTGACCTGTGGATGTGCTAACGCCTGTCAATTTGCATGACTGCCACTACAACTGCGACTTTCAACTAGGTGTTTTGAGGGACCATCAGAGTTGGCCTATCAGGCACCCTGGTGCTATATGGGGATAATGTGTCGCAATAGATGATATTCACTACTCCATCTCCAATGTCAAACCCATACATTATGGTATGTGATGGCATGGGGGGGGGGGGGGTTTCCATCTGCCACACTGCTACATCCACATTAGGTTTGCATAGCACACATATTGAGCTTCTTGAGCTTGCCCTGCGATGGACATGGATGGAGATGTTAGGTGGATGTGCGGACATCCAGAGTGAGTGGATGGGTGTGTGCGCCACATTCACTGTCCTACCTACTATGTGACAGACGTCTGTGTTTGCCTTCACACCATCAGGATAATCTAGATAACCTTGCTGGCACATTTACTATCCTACTATCAAACAGTTGGTTTTTTGTGGCCTTTGCGTTTTGGATTTGTTTTTTGCAGAAACAACACTGTGACATGGCAATAACCTAG
>JAWIIG010000179.1:0-45511 GCA_033557465.1 Ichthyophis bannanicus
TTTCCTTGCAAGTGTCATTGTAGTACTTTTCCTTGTCCTGTCTTGCTGCACGTTGGAAATCTCTGTTGAGTTCTACGATTGTCTTTCTTTCTCCTTTGGCTTTAGCTTCTCTGCGTTTCTGGGCAATTTTCAGAGTTTCTTCCGTCATCCATTTTGGCCGTTTTTGCTTTTTCACCTTTTGTAGAGACTTCTCCCTTTCTTCTAGCACAACCTTCTTGATGTCATTCCATAACTCTTCCGGAGCTCTGTCATTTGTATCTAAAGCAGCAAATCGATTTTGCAGGCAGTCTTTAAATTCCAGTGGTATATTCTCAAGGTCATATTTTGCTGCATTCATGAGTGGTTTGCTCTTTTTCAACTTTAGCTTGAGTTTGCATACTAGTAGTTGATGATCTGTACCACAGTCAGCTCCAGTTTTGTCTTGGTTGATGTTACAGAGCTTTCCATCGTTGACTTCCACAGATGTAGTCAATTTGATTTTTATACAATCCATGGGTGAAGTCCATGTGTACAGTCGCCGCTTGTGTTGCTGGAAGAAGGTGTTTGAGATGAATAGATCATTGGTCTTGCAGAATTCTATCAATCTTTCTCCAGCTTCATTTCTGTTGCCAAGTCCATATTTTCCAACTACTTTGCCTTCTTCTTTGTTGCCAACTTTTGCGTTCCAGTCACCCATGACTATCAGGATATCCTGTTTGCATGTTCTGTCAATTTCAGCTTGTACTTGTTCATAGAACTCTTCAATTTCATTCTCTTCTGCAGCTGTTGTTGGGGCATATACTTGAATTATAGTTGTGTTGATAGGCAATCCTCGTAGACGAATAGAGATTAAGCGTTCGCTGACTGCATTGTATTTCATTACAGTTCTTGCAAGTTTCTTCTTTATTATAAACGCAACACCATTTCTTCTTTGTCTTTCATTTCCAGCATAGTAGACCATGTGATCATCTGATGCAAAGTGCCCGATGCCAGTCCATTTCAGTTCGCTGACACCCAACAGATCAAGTTGTACACGTTCCATTTCATTCTTGACCACCTCCAACTTCCCTTGGTTCATGCTTCGTACGTTCCATGTTCCAATGTGTAAGACATCTTTACAGCTTCTGACTCTCATTTCATGCGCAGCTACATCAGCAGTCAGACTTCCCGAGGGCTTTGATCCAACCACATCATAAATGCTGGCTTTACTCTGAAAAGTCTTCAGCTCTTCCCCAGTAGCTAGTTGAGTGCCTTCCGACCTGGGAGTCTCATCTTCCAGCACCATAGCACAATTTGTTTTGTTGTAACTATCCATTGGGTTTTCATGGCAAGATACAGAAGTAGATTGCCGGGCCTTCCTTCCGCGCAGTTTAAGTTTGGTGTTGTTGCCGTTGTCACAGAAATGTGATCCTCCGCCGTCAACACTATCCCATTCTGCTGCTGCCCAGATGGGTGGTTTGTCTTCGTCTGGCACCTCAGCTGAGACCTGTCCATCTTGGGAGACCCTGCCAGTAGTTAAACTACGGATAGTTTAGCTCTCAGCATCACTGATGCACGCAAGCCCTCACAGCACGAAAAGCTGCAAACCAAACCCCTAGTGTAGTTCTAAGTATATGAAATCTCAAAGCCTATGCAGAAAAGGCAAAAATCTGACTTTGAGTTAGAACGTTCAAACTAGTCTCAAAAGATGCCTTACCATTTAACATACTGCCTGTGTGAATTAGAAACCCCTAGTGTAGTTCTAAGTATATGAAATCTCAAAGCCTATGCAGAAAAGGCAAAAATCTGACTTTGAGTTAGAACGTTCAAACTAGTCTCAAAAGATGCCTTACCATTTAACATACTGCCTGTGTGAATTAGAAACCCCTAGTGTAGTTCTAAGTATATGAAATCTCAAAGCCTATGCAGAAAAGGCAAAAATCTGACTTTGAGTTAGAACGTTCAAACTAGTCTCAAAAGATGCCTTACCATTTAACATACTGCCTGTGTGAATTAGAAACCCCTAGTGTAGTTCTAAGTATATGAAATCTCAAAGCCTATGCAGAAAAGGCAAAAATCTGACTTTGAGTTAGAACGTTCAAACTAGTCTCAAAAGATGCCTTACCATTTAACATACTGCCTGTGTGAATTAGAAACCCCTAGTGTAGTTCTAAGTATATGAAATCTCAAAGCCTATGCAGAAAAGGCAAAAATCTGACTTTGAGTTAGAACGTTCAAACTAGTCTCAAAAGATGCCTTACCATTTAACATACTGCCTGTGTGAATTAGAAACCCCTAGTGTAGTTCTAAGTATATGAAATCTCAAAGCCTATGCAGAAAAGGCAAAAATCTGACTTTGAGTTAGAACGTTCAAACTAGTCTCAAAAGATGCCTTACCATTTAACATACTGCCTGTGTGAATTAGAAACCCCTAGTGTAGTTCTAAGTATATGAAATCTCAAAGCCTATGCAGAAAAGGCAAAAATCTGACTTTGAGTTAGAACGTTCAAACTAGTCTCAAAAGATGCCTTACCATTTAACATACTGCCTGTGTGAATTAGAAACCCCTAGTGTAGTTCTAAGTATATGAAATCTCAAAGCCTATGCAGAAAAGGCAAAAATCTGACTTTGAGTTAGAACGTTCAAACTAGTCTCAAAAGATGCCTTACCATTTAACATACTGCCTGTGTGAATTAGAAACCCCTAGTGTAGTTCTAAGTATATGAAATCTCAAAGCCTATGCAGAAAAGGCAAAAATCTGACTTTGAGTTAGAACGTTCAAACTAGTCTCAAAAGATGCCTTACCATTTAACATACTGCCTGTGTGAATTAGAAACCCCTAGTGTAGTTCTAAGTATATGAAATCTCAAAGCCTATGCAGAAAAGGCAAAAATCTGACTTTGAGTTAGAACGTTCAAACTAGTCTCAAAAGATGCCTTACCATTTAACATACTGCCTGTGTGAATTAGAAACCCCTAGTGTAGTTCTAAGTATATGAAATCTCAAAGCCTATGCAGAAAAGGCAAAAATCTGACTTTGAGTTAGAACGTTCAAACTAGTCTCAAAAGATGCCTTACCATTTAACATACTGCCTGTGTGAATTAGAAACCCCTAGTGTAGTTCTAAGTATATGAAATCTCAAAGCCTATGCAGAAAAGGCAAAAATCTGACTTTGAGTTAGAACGTTCAAACTAGTCTCAAAAGATGCCTTACCATTTAACATACTGCCTGTGTGAATTAGAAACCCCTAGTGTAGTTCTAAGTATATGAAATCTCAAAGCCTATGCAGAAAAGGCAAAAATCTGACTTTGAGTTAGAACGTTCAAACTAGTCTCAAAAGATGCCTTACCATTTAACATACTGCCTGTGTGAATTAGAAACCCCTAGTGTAGTTCTAAGTATATGAAATCTCAAAGCCTATGCAGAAAAGGCAAAAATCTGACTTTGAGTTAGAACGTTCAAACTAGTCTCAAAAGATGCCTTACCATTTAACATACTGCCTGTGTGAATTAGAAACCCCTAGTGTAGTTCTAAGTATATGAAATCTCAAAGCCTATGCAGAAAAGGCAAAAATCTGACTTTGAGTTAGAACGTTCAAACTAGTCTCAAAAGATGCCTTACCATTTAACATACTGCCTGTGTGAATTAGAAACCCCTAGTGTAGTTCTAAGTATATGAAATCTCAAAGCCTATGCAGAAAAGGCAAAAATCTGACTTTGAGTTAGAACGTTCAAACTAGTCTCAAAAGATGCCTTACCATTTAACATACTGCCTGTGTGAATTAGAAACCCCTAGTGTAGTTCTAAGTATATGAAATCTCAAAGCCTATGCAGAAAAGGCAAAAATCTGACTTTGAGTTAGAACGTTCAAACTAGTCTCAAAAGATGCCTTACCATTTAACATACTGCCTGTGTGAATTAGAAACCCCTAGTGTAGTTCTAAGTATATGAAATCTCAAAGCCTATGCAGAAAAGGCAAAAATCTGACTTTGAGTTAGAACGTTCAAACTAGTCTCAAAAGATGCCTTACCATTTAACATACTGCCTGTGTGAATTAGAAACCCCTAGTGCAGTTCTAAGTATATGAAATCTCAAAGCCTATGCAGAAAAGGCAAAAATCTGACTTTGAGTTAGAACGTTCAAACTAGTCTCAAAGGGTGCCTTACCATTTAACATACTGCCTGTGTGAATTAGAAACCCCTAGTGTAGTTCTAAGTATATGAAATCTCAAAGCCTAGGCAGAAATGCAAAAATCTGACTTTGAGTTAGAACGTTCAAACTAGTCTCAAAAGATGCCTTACCATGTAACATACTGGCTGTGTGAATTAGAAACCCCTAGTGTAGTTCTAAGTATATGAAATCTCAAAGCCTATGCAGAAAAGGCAAAAATCTGACTTTGAGTTAGAACGTTCAAACTAGTCTCAAAAGATGCCTTACCATTTAACATACTGCCTGTGTGAATTAGAAACCCCTAGTGTAGTTCTAAGTATATGAAATCTCAAAGCCTATGCAGAAAAGGCAAAAATCTGACTTTGAGTTAGAACGTTCAAACTAGTCTCAAAAGATGCCTTACCATTTAACATACTGCCTGTGTGAATTAGAAACCCCTAGTGTAGTTCTAAGTATATGAAATCTCAAAGCCTATGCAGAAAAGGCAAAAATCTGACTTTGAGTTAGAACGTTCAAACTAGTCTCAAAAGATGCCTTACCATTTAACATACTGCCTGTGTGAATTAGAAACCCCTAGTGTAGTTCTAAGTATATGAAATCTCAAAGCCTATGCAGAAAAGGCAAAAATCTGACTTTGAGTTAGAACGTTCAAACTAGTCTCAAAAGATGCCTTACCATTTAACATACTGCCTGTGTGAATTAGAAACCCCTAGTGTAGTTCTAAGTATATGAAATCTCAAAGCCTATGCAGAAAAGGCAAAAATCTGACTTTGAGTTAGAACGTTCAAACTAGTCTCAAAAGATGCCTTACCATTTAACATACTGCCTGTGTGAATTAGAAACCCCTAGTGTAGTTCTAAGTATATGAAATCTCAAAGCCTATGCAGAAAAGGCAAAAATCTGACTTTGAGTTAGAACGTTCAAACTAGTCTCAAAAGATGCCTTACCATTTAACATACTGCCTGTGTGAATTAGAAACCCCTAGTGTAGTTCTAAGTATATGAAATCTCAAAGCCTATGCAGAAAAGGCAAAAATCTGACTTTGAGTTAGAACGTTCAAACTAGTCTCAAAAGATGCCTTACCATTTAACATACTGCCTGTGTGAATTAGAAACCCCTAGTGTAGTTCTAAGTATATGAAATCTCAAAGCCTATGCAGAAAAGGCAAAAATCTGACTTTGAGTTAGAACGTTCAAACTAGTCTCAAAAGATGCCTTACCATTTAACATACTGCCTGTGTGAATTAGAAACCCCTAGTGTAGTTCTAAGTATATGAAATCTCAAAGCCTATGCAGAAAAGGCAAAAATCTGACTTTGAGTTAGAACGTTCAAACTAGTCTCAAAAGATGCCTTACCATTTAACATACTGCCTGTGTGAATTAGAAACCCCTAGTGTAGTTCTAAGTATATGAAATCTCAAAGCCTATGCAGAAAAGGCAAAAATCTGACTTTGAGTTAGAACGTTCAAACTAGTCTCAAAAGATGCCTTACCATTTAACATACTGCCTGTGTGAATTAGAAACCCCTAGTGTAGTTCTAAGTATATGAAATCTCAAAGCCTATGCAGAAAAGGCAAAAATCTGACTTTGAGTTAGAACGTTCAAACTAGTCTCAAAAGATGCCTTACCATTTAACATACTGCCTGTGTGAATTAGAAACCCCTAGTGTAGTTCTAAGTATATGAAATCTCAAAGCCTATGCAGAAAAGGCAAAAATCTGACTTTGAGTTAGAACGTTCAAACTAGTCTCAAAAGATGCCTTACCATTTAACATACTGCCTGTGTGAATTAGAAACCCCTAGTGTAGTTCTAAGTATATGAAATCTCAAAGCCTATGCAGAAAAGGCAAAAATCTGACTTTGAGTTAGAACGTTCAAACTAGTCTCAAAAGATGCCTTACCATTTAACATACTGCCTGTGTGAATTAGAAACCCCTAGTGTAGTTCTAAGTATATGAAATCTCAAAGCCTATGCAGAAAAGGCAAAAATCTGACTTTGAGTTAGAACGTTCAAACTAGTCTCAAAAGATGCCTTACCATTTAACATACTGCCTGTGTGAATTAGAAACCCCTAGTGTAGTTCTAAGTATATGAAATCTCAAAGCCTATGCAGAAAAGGCAAAAATCTGACTTTGAGTTAGAACGTTCAAACTAGTCTCAAAAGATGCCTTACCATTTAACATACTGCCTGTGTGAATTAGAAACCCCTAGTGTAGTTCTAAGTATATGAAATCTCAAAGCCTATGCAGAAAAGGCAAAAATCTGACTTTGAGTTAGAACGTTCAAACTAGTCTCAAAAGATGCCTTACCATTTAACATACTGCCTGTGTGAATTAGAAACCCCTAGTGTAGTTCTAAGTATATGAAATCTCAAAGCCTATGCAGAAAAGGCAAAAATCTGACTTTGAGTTAGAACGTTCAAACTAGTCTCAAAAGATGCCTTACCATTTAACATACTGCCTGTGTGAATTAGAAACCCCTAGTGTAGTTCTAAGTATATGAAATCTCAAAGCCTATGCAGAAAAGGCAAAAATCTGACTTTGAGTTAGAACGTTCAAACTAGTCTCAAAAGATGCCTTACCATTTAACATACTGCCTGTGTGAATTAGAAACCCCTAGTGTAGTTCTAAGTATATGAAATCTCAAAGCCTATGCAGAAAAGGCAAAAATCTGACTTTGAGTTAGAACGTTCAAACTAGTCTCAAAAGATGCCTTACCATTTAACATACTGCCTGTGTGAATTAGAAACCCCTAGTGTAGTTCTAAGTATATGAAATCTCAAAGCCTATGCAGAAAAGGCAAAAATCTGACTTTGAGTTAGAACGTTCAAACTAGTCTCAAAAGATGCCTTACCATTTAACATACTGCCTGTGTGAATTAGAAACCCCTAGTGTAGTTCTAAGTATATGAAATCTCAAAGCCTATGCAGAAAAGGCAAAAATCTGACTTTGAGTTAGAACGTTCAAACTAGTCTCAAAAGATGCCTTACCATTTAACATACTGCCTGTGTGAATTAGAAACCCCTAGTGTAGTTCTAAGTATATGAAATCTCAAAGCCTATGCAGAAAAGGCAAAAATCTGACTTTGAGTTAGAACGTTCAAACTAGTCTCAAAAGATGCCTTACCATTTAACATACTGCCTGTGTGAATTAGAAACCCCTAGTGTAGTTCTAAGTATATGAAATCTCAAAGCCTATGCAGAAAAGGCAAAAATCTGACTTTGAGTTAGAACGTTCAAACTAGTCTCAAAAGATGCCTTACCATTTAACATACTGCCTGTGTGAATTAGAAACCCCTAGTGTAGTTCTAAGTATATGAAATCTCAAAGCCTATGCAGAAAAGGCAAAAATCTGACTTTGAGTTAGAACGTTCAAACTAGTCTCAAAAGATGCCTTACCATTTAACATACTGCCTGTGTGAATTAGAAACCCCTAGTGTAGTTCTAAGTATATGAAATCTCAAAGCCTATGCAGAAAAGGCAAAAATCTGACTTTGAGTTAGAACGTTCAAACTAGTCTCAAAAGATGCCTTACCATTTAACATACTGCCTGTGTGAATTAGAAACCCCTAGTGTAGTTCTAAGTATATGAAATCTCAAAGCCTATGCAGAAAAGGCAAAAATCTGACTTTGAGTTAGAACGTTCAAACTAGTCTCAAAAGATGCCTTACCATTTAACATACTGCCTGTGTGAATTAGAAACCCCTAGTGTAGTTCTAAGTATATGAAATCTCAAAGCCTATGCAGAAAAGGCAAAAATCTGACTTTGAGTTAGAACGTTCAAACTAGTCTCAAAAGATGCCTTACCATTTAACATACTGCCTGTGTGAATTAGAAACCCCTAGTGTAGTTCTAAGTATATGAAATCTCAAAGCCTATGCAGAAAAGGCAAAAATCTGACTTTGAGTTAGAACGTTCAAACTAGTCTCAAAAGATGCCTTACCATTTAACATACTGCCTGTGTGAATTAGAAACCCCTAGTGTAGTTCTAAGTATATGAAATCTCAAAGCCTATGCAGAAAAGGCAAAAATCTGACTTTGAGTTAGAACGTTCAAACTAGTCTCAAAAGATGCCTTACCATTTAACATACTGCCTGTGTGAATTAGAAACCCCTAGTGTAGTTCTAAGTATGAAATCTCAAAGCCTATGCAGAAAAGGCAAAAATCTGACTTTGAGTTAGAACGTTCAAACTAGTCTCAAAAGATGCCTTACCATTTAACATACTGCCTGTGTGAATTAGAAACCCCTAGTGTAGTTCTAAGTATATGAAATCTCAAAGCCTATGCAGAAAAGGCAAAAATCTGACTTTGAGTTAGAACGTTCAAACTAGTCTCAAAAGATGCCTTACCATTTAACATACTGCCTGTGTGAATTAGAAACCCCTAGTGTAGTTCTAAGTATATGAAATCTCAAAGCCTATGCAGAAAAGGCAAAAATCTGACTTTGAGTTAGAACGTTCAAACTAGTCTCAAAAGATGCCTTACCATTTAACATACTGCCTGTGTGAATTAGAAACCCCTAGTGTAGTTCTAAGTATATGAAATCTCAAAGCCTATGCAGAAAAGGCAAAAATCTGACTTTGAGTTAGAACGTTCAAACTAGTCTCAAAAGATGCCTTACCATTTAACATACTGCCTGTGTGAATTAGAAACCCCTAGTGTAGTTCTAAGTATATGAAATCTCAAAGCCTATGCAGAAAAGGCAAAAATCTGACTTTGAGTTAGAACGTTCAAACTAGTCTCAAAAGATGCCTTACCATTTAACATACTGCCTGTGTGAATTAGAAACCCCTAGTGTAGTTCTAAGTATATGAAATCTCAAAGCCTATGCAGAAAAGGCAAAAATCTGACTTTGAGTTAGAACGTTCAAACTAGTCTCAAAAGATGCCTTACCATTTAACATACTGCCTGTGTGAATTAGAAACCCCTAGTGTAGTTCTAAGTATATGAAATCTCAAAGCCTATGCAGAAAAGGCAAAAATCTGACTTTGAGTTAGAACGTTCAAACTAGTCTCAAAAGATGCCTTACCATTTAACATACTGCCTGTGTGAATTAGAAACCCCTAGTGTAGTTCTAAGTATATGAAATCTCAAAGCCTATGCAGAAAAGGCAAAAATCTGACTTTGAGTTAGAACGTTCAAACTAGTCTCAAAAGATGCCTTACCATTTAACATACTGCCTGTGTGAATTAGAAACCCCTAGTGTAGTTCTAAGTATATGAAATCTCAAAGCCTATGCAGAAAAGGCAAAAATCTGACTTTGAGTTAGAACGTTCAAACTAGTCTCAAAAGATGCCTTACCATTTAACATACTGCCTGTGTGAATTAGAAACCCCTAGTGTAGTTCTAAGTATATGAAATCTCAAAGCCTATGCAGAAAAGGCAAAAATCTGACTTTGAGTTAGAACGTTCAAACTAGTCTCAAAAGATGCCTTACCATTTAACATACTGCCTGTGTGAATTAGAAACCCCTAGTGTAGTTCTAAGTATATGAAATCTCAAAGCCTATGCAGAAAAGGCAAAAATCTGACTTTGAGTTAGAACGTTCAAACTAGTCTCAAAAGATGCCTTACCATTTAACATACTGCCTGTGTGAATTAGAAACCCCTAGTGTAGTTCTAAGTATATGAAATCTCAAAGCCTATGCAGAAAAGGCAAAAATCTGACTTTGAGTTAGAACGTTCAAACTAGTCTCAAAAGATGCCTTACCATTTAACATACTGCCTGTGTGAATTAGAAACCCCTAGTGTAGTTCTAAGTATATGAAATCTCAAAGCCTATGCAGAAAAGGCAAAAATCTGACTTTGAGTTAGAACGTTCAAACTAGTCTCAAAAGATGCCTTACCATTTAACATACTGCCTGTGTGAATTAGAAACCCCTAGTGTAGTTCTAAGTATATGAAATCTCAAAGCCTATGCAGAAAAGGCAAAAATCTGACTTTGAGTTAGAACGTTCAAACTAGTCTCAAAAGATGCCTTACCATTTAACATACTGCCTGTGTGAATTAGAAACCCCTAGTGTAGTTCTAAGTATATGAAATCTCAAAGCCTATGCAGAAAAGGCAAAAATCTGACTTTGAGTTAGAACGTTCAAACTAGTCTCAAAAGATGCCTTACCATTTAACATACTGCCTGTGTGAATTAGAAACCCCTAGTGTAGTTCTAAGTATATGAAATCTCAAAGCCTATGCAGAAAAGGCAAAAATCTGACTTTGAGTTAGAACGTTCAAACTAGTCTCAAAAGATGCCTTACCATTTAACATACTGCCTGTGTGAATTAGAAACCCCTAGTGTAGTTCTAAGTATATGAAATCTCAAAGCCTATGCAGAAAAGGCAAAAATCTGACTTTGAGTTAGAACGTTCAAACTACTCTCAAAAGATGCCTTACCCTTTAACATACTGCCTGTGTGAATTAGAAACCCCTAATGTAGTTCTAAGTATATCAAATCTCAAAGCCTATGCAGAAAAGGCAAAAATCTGACTTTGAGTTAGAACGTTCAAACTAGTCTCAAAAGATGCCTTACCATTTAACATACCGCCTGTGTGAATTAGAAACCCCTAGTGCAGTTCTAAGTATATGAAATCTCAAAGCCTATGCAGAAAAGGCAAAAATCTGACTTTGAGTTAGAACGTTCAAATTAGTCTCAAAAGATGCCTTACCATTTAACATACTGCCTGTGTGAATTAGAAACCCCTAGTGTAGTTCTAAGTATACAAACTCTCAAAGCCTATGCAGAAAAGGCAAAAATCTGACTTTGAGTTAGAACGTTCAAAGTAGTCTCAAAAGATGCCTTACCATTTAACATACTGCCTGTGTGAATTAGAAACCCCTAGTGTAGTTCTAAGTATATGAAATCTCAAAGCCTATGCAGAAAAGGCAAAAATCTGACTTTGAGTTAGAACGTTCAAACTAGTCTCAAAAGATGCCTTACCATTTAACATACTGCCTGTGTGAATTAGAAACCCCTAGTGTAGTTCTAAGTATATGAAATCTCAAAGCCTATGCAGAAAAGCCAAAAATCTGACTTTGAGTTAGAACGTTCAAACTAGTCTCAAAAGATGCCTTACCATTTAACATACTGCCTGTGTGAATTAGAAACCCCTAGTGTAGTTCTAAGTTTTTTTAAATCTCAAAGCCTATGCAGAAAAGGCAAAAATCTGACTTTGAGTTAGAACGTTCAAACTAGTCTCAAAAGATGCCTTACCATTTAACATACTGCCTGTGTGAATTAGAAACCCCTAGTGTAGTTCTAAGTATGAAATCTCAAAGCCTATGCAGAAAAGGCAAAAATCTGACTTTGAGTTAGAACGTTCAAACTAGTCTCAAAAGATGCCTTACCATTTAACATACTGCCTGTGTGAATTAGAAACCCCTAGTGTAGTTCTAAGTATATGAAATCTCAAAGCCTATGCAGAAAAGGCAAAAATCTGACTTTGAGTTAGAACGTTCAAACTAGTCTCAAAAGATGCCTTACCATTTAACATACTGCCTGTGTGAATTAGAAACCCCTAGTGTAGTTCTAAGTATACGAAATCTCAAAGCCTATGCAGAAAAGCAAAAATCTGACTTTGAGTTAGAACGTTCAAACTAGTCTCAAAAGATGCCTTACCATTTAACATACTGCCTGTGTGAATTAGAAACCCCTAGTGTAGTTCTAAGTATGAAATCTCAAAGCCTATGCAGAAAAGGCAAAAATCTGACTTTGAGTTAGAACGTTCAAACTAGTCTCAAAAGATGCCTTACCATTTAACATACTGCCTGTGTGAATTAGAAACCCCTAGTGTAGTTCTAAGTATATGAAATCTCAAAGCCTATGCAGAAAAGGCAAAAATCTGACTTTGAGTTAGAACGTTCAAACTAGTCTCAAAAGATGCCTTACCATTTAACATACTGCCTGTGTGAATTAGAAACCCCTAGTGTAGTTCTAAGTATATGAAATCTCAAAGCCTATGCAGAAAAGGCAAAAATCTGACTTTGAGTTAGAACGTTCAAACTAGTCTCAAAAGATGCCTTACCATTTAACATACTGCCTGTGTGAATTAGAAACCCCTAGTGTAGTTCTAAGTATATGAAATCTCAAAGCCTATGCAGAAAAGGCAAAAATCTGACTTTGAGTTAGAACGTTCAAACTAGTCTCAAAAGATGCCTTACCATTTAACATACTGCCTGTGTGAATTAGAAACCCCTAGTGTAGTTCTAAATGTATGAAATCTCAAAGCCTATGCAGAAAAGGCAAAAATCTGACTTTGAGTTAGAACGTTCAAACTAGTCTCAAAAGATGCCTTACCATTTAACATACTGCCTGTGTGAATTAGAAACCCCTAGTGTAGTTCTAAGTATATGAAATCTCAAAGCCTATGCAGAAAAGGCAAAAATCTGACTTTGAGTTAGAACGTTCAAACTAGTCTCAAAAGATGCCTTACCATTTAACATACTGCCTGTGTGAATTAGAAACCCCTAGTGTAGTTCTAAGTATATGAAATCTCAAAGCCTATGCAGAAAAGGCAAAAATCTGACTTTGAGTTAGAACGTTCAAACTAGTCTCAAAAGATGCCTTACCATTTAACATACTGCCTGTGTGAATTAGAAACCCCTAGTGTAGTTCTAAGTATATGAAATCTCAAAGCCTACGAAAAAAAAGCCAAAAATCTGACTTTGAGTTAGAACGTTCAAACTAGTCTCAAAAGATGCCTTACCATTTAACATACTGCCTGTGTGAATTAGAAACCCCTAGTGTAGTTCTAAGTATATGAAATCTCAAAGCCTATGCAGAAAAGCCAAAATCTGACTTTGAGTTAGAACGTTCAAACTAGTCTCAAAAGATGCCTTACCATTTAACATACTGCCTGTGTGAATTAGAAACCCCTAGTGTAGTTCTAAGTATATGAAATCTCAAAGCCTATGCAGAAAAGCAAAAATCTGACTTTGAGTTAGAACGTTCAAACTAGTCTCAAAAGATGCCTTACCATTTAACATACTGCCTGTGTGAATTAGAAACCCCTAGTGTAGTTCTAAGTATATGAAATCTCAAAGCCTATGCAGAAAAGCCAAAAATCTGACTTTGAGTTAGAACGTTCAAACTAGTCTCAAAAGATGCCTTACCATTTAACATACTGCCTGTGTGAATTAGAAACCCCTAGTGTAGTTCTAAGTATATGAAATCTCAAAGCCTATGCAGAAAAGGCAAAAATCTGACTTTGAGTTAGAACGTTCAAACTAGTCTCAAAAGATGCCTTACCATTTAACATACTGCCTGTGTGAATTAGAAACCCCTAGTGTAGTTCTAAGTATATGAAATCTCAAAGCCTATGCAGAAAAGGCAAAAATCTGACTTTGAGTTAGAACGTTCAAACTAGTCTCAAAAGATGCCTTACCATTTAACATACTGCCTGTGTGAATTAGAAACCCCTAGTGTAGTTCTAAGTATACAAAATCTCAAAGCCTATGCAGAAAAGGCAAAAATCTGACTTTGAGTTAGAACGTTCAAACTAGTCTCAAAAGATGCCTTACCATTTAACATACTGCCTGTGTGAATTAGAAACCCCTAGTGTAGTTCTAAGTATATGAAATCTCAAAGCCTATGCAGAAAAGGCAAAAATCTGACTTTGAGTTAGAACGTTCAAACTAGTCTCAAAAGATGCCTTACCATTTAACATACTGCCTGTGTGAATTAGAAACCCCTAGTGTAGTTCTAAGTATATGAAATCTCAAAGCCTATGCAGAAAAGGCAAAAATCTGACTTTGAGTTAGAACGTTCAAACTAGTCTCAAAAGATGCCTTACCATTTAACATACTGCCTGTGTGAATTAGAAACCCCTAGTGTAGTTCTAAGTATATGAAATCTCAAAGCCTATGCAGAAAAGGCAAAAATCTGACTTTGAGTTAGAACGTTCAAACTAGTCTCAAAAGATGCCTTACCATTTAACATACTGCCTGTGTGAATTAGAAACCCCTAGTGTAGTTCTAAGTATATGAAATCTCAAAGCCTATGCAGAAAAGGCAAAAATCTGACTTTGAGTTAGAACGTTCAAACTAGTCTCAAAAGATGCCTTACCATTTAACATACTGCCTGTGTGAATTAGAAACCCCTAGTGTAGTTCTAAGTATATGAAATCTCAAAGCCTATGCAGAAAAGGCAAAAATCTGACTTTGAGTTAGAACGTTCAAACTAGTCTCAAAAGATGCCTTACCATTTAACATACTGCCTGTGTGAATTAGAAACCCCTAGTGTAGTTCTAAGTATATGAAATCTCAAAGCCTATGCAGAAAAGGCAAAAATCTGACTTTGAGTTAGAACGTTCAAACTAGTCTCAAAAGATGCCTTACCATTTAACATACTGCCTGTGTGAATTAGAAACCCCTAGTGTAGTTCTAAGTATATGAAATCTCAAAGCCTATGCAGAAAAGGCAAAAATCTGACTTTGAGTTAGAACGTTCAAACTAGTCTCAAAAGATGCCTTACCATTTAACATACTGCCTGTGTGAATTAGAAACCCCTAGTGTAGTTCTAAGTATATGAAATCTCAAAGCCTATGCAGAAAAGCCAAAATCTGACTTTGAGTTAGAACGTTCAAACTAGTCTCAAAAGATGCCTTACCATTTAACATACTGCCTGTGTGAATTAGAAACCCCTAGTGTAGTTCTAAGTATATGAAATCTCAAAGCCTATGCAGAAAAGGCAAAAATCTGACTTTGAGTTAGAACGTTCAAACTAGTCTCAAAAGATGCCTTACCATTTAACATACTGCCTGTGTGAATTAGAAACCCCTAGTGTAGTTCTAAGTATATGAAATCTCAAAGCCTATGCAGAAAAGGCAAAAATCTGACTTTGAGTTAGAACGTTCAAACTAGTCTCAAAAGATGCCTTACCATTTAACATACTGCCTGTGTGAATTAGAAACCCCTAGTGTAGTTCTAAGTATATGAAATCTCAAAGCCTATGCAGAAAAGGCAAAAATCTGACTTTGAGTTAGAACGTTCAAACTAGTCTCAAAAGATGCCTTACCATTTAACATACTGCCTGTGTGAATTAGAAACCCCTAGTGTAGTTCTAAGTATATGAAATCTCAAAGCCTATGCAGAAAAGGCAAAAATCTGACTTTGAGTTAGAACGTTCAAACTAGTCTCAAAAGATGCCTTACCATTTAACATACTGCCTGTGTGAATTAGAAACCCCTAGTGTAGTTCTAAGTATATGAAATCTCAAAGCCTATGCAGAAAAGCCATAGTCTGACTTTGAGTTAGAACGTTCAAACTAGTCTCAAAAGATGCCTTACCATTTAACATACTGCCTGTGTGAATTAGAAACCCCTAGTGTAGTTCTAAGTATATGAAATCTCAAAGCCTATGCAGAAAAGGCAAAAATCTGACTTTGAGTTAGAACGTTCAAACTAGTCTCAAAAGATGCCTTACCATTTAACATACTGCCTGTGTGAATTAGAAACCCCTAGTGTAGTTCTAAGTATATGAAATCTCAAAGCCTATGCAGAAAAGGCAAAAATCTGACTTTGAGTTAGAACGTTCAAACTAGTCTCAAAAGATGCCTTACCATTTAACATACTGCCTGTGTGAATTAGAAACCCCTAGTGTAGTTCTAAGTATATGAAATCTCAAAGCCTATGCAGAAAAGGCAAAAATCTGACTTTGAGTTAGAACGTTCAAACTAGTCTCAAAAGATGCCTTACCATTTAACATACTGCCTGTGTGAATTAGAAACCCCTAGTGTAGTTCTAAGTATGAAATCTCAAAGCCTATGCAGAAAAGGCAAAAATCTGACTTTGAGTTAGAACGTTCAAACTAGTCTCAAAAGATGCCTTACCATTTAACATACTGCCTGTGTGAATTAGAAACCCCTAGTGTAGTTCTAAGTATACCAATCTCAAAGCCTATGCAGAAAAGGCAAAAATCTGACTTTGAGTTAGAACGTTCAAACTAGTCTCAAAAGATGCCTTACCATTTAACATACTGCCTGTGTGAATTAGAAACCCCTAGTGTAGTTCTAAGTATATGAAATCTCAAAGCCTATGCAGAAAAGGCAAAAATCTGACTTTGAGTTAGAACGTTCAAACTAGTCTCAAAAGATGCCTTACCATTTAACATACTGCCTGTGTGAATTAGAAACCCCTAGTGTAGTTCTAAGTATATGAAATCTCAAAGCCTATGCAGAAAAGGCAAAAATCTGACTTTGAGTTAGAACGTTCAAACTAGTCTCAAAAGATGCCTTACCATTTAACATACTGCCTGTGTGAATTAGAAACCCCTAGTGTAGTTCTAAGTATATGAAATCTCAAAGCCTATGCAGAAAAGGCAAAAATCTGACTTTGAGTTAGAACGTTCAAACTAGTCTCAAAAGATGCCTTACCATTTAACATACTGCCTGTGTGAATTAGAAACCCCTAGTGTAGTTCTAAGTATATGAAATCTCAAAGCCTATGCAGAAAAGGCAAAAATCTGACTTTGAGTTAGAACGTTCAAACTAGTCTCAAAAGATGCCTTACCATTTAACATACTGCCTGTGTGAATTAGAAACCCCTAGTGTAGTTCTAAGGCAAAAATCTGACTTTGAGTTAGAACGTTCAAACTAGTCTCAAAAGATGCCTTACCATTTAACATACTGCCTGTGTGAATTAGAAACCCCTAGTGTAGTTCTAAGTATATGAAATCTCAAAGCCTATGCAGAAAAGCCAAAACTCTGACTTTGAGTTAGAACGTTCAAACTAGTCTCAAAAGATGCCTTACCATTTAACATACTGCCTGTGTGAATTAGAAACCCCTAGTGTAGTTCTAAGTATATGAAATCTCAAAGCCTATGCAGAAAAGGCAAAAATCTGACTTTGAGTTAGAACGTTCAAACTAGTCTCAAAAGATGCCTTACCATTTAACATACTGCCTGTGTGAATTAGAAACCCCTAGTGTAGTTCTAAGTATATGAAATCTCAAAGCCTATGCAGAAAAGCCCAAAATCTGACTTTGAGTTAGAACGTTCAAACTAGTCTCAAAAGATGCCTTACCATTTAACATACTGCCTGTGTGAATTAGAAACCCCTAGTGTAGTTCTAAGTATATGAAATCTCAAAGCCTATGCAGAAAATGCAAAAATCTGACTTTGAGTTAGAACGTTCAAACTAGTCTCAAAAGATGCCTTACCATTTAACATACTGCCTGTGTGAATTAGAAACCCCTAGTGTAGTTCTAAGTATATGAAATCTCAAAGCCTATGCAGAAAAGGCAAAAATCTGACTTTGAGTTAGAACGTTCAAACTAGTCTCAAAAGATGCCTTACCATTTAACATACTGCCTGTGTGAATTAGAAACCCCTAGTGTAGTTCTAAGTATATGAAATCTCAAAGCCTATGCAGAAAAGGCAAAAATCTGACTTTGAGTTAGAACGTTCAAACTAGTCTCAAAAGATGCCTTACCATTTAACATACTGCCTGTGTGAATTAGAAACCCCTAGTGTAGTTCTAAGTATACCAAATCTCAAAGCCTATGCAGAAATAGCAAAAATCTGACTTTGAGTTAGAACGTTCAAACTAGTCTCAAAAGATGCCTTACCATATAACATACTGCCTGTGTGAATTAGAAACCCATAGTGTAGTTCTAAGTATATGAAATCTCAAAGCCTATGCAGAAAAGGCAAAACTCTGACTTTGAGTTAGAACGTTCAAACTAGTCTCAAAAGATGCCTTACCATTTAACATACTGCCTTGTGTGAATTAGAAACCCCTAGTGCAGTTCTAAGTATATGAAATCTCAAAGCCTATGCAGAAAAGCCAAAAATCTGACTTTGAGTTAGAACGTTCAAACTAGTCTCAAAAGATGCCTTACCATTTAACATACTGCCTGTGTGAATTAGAAACCCCTAGTGTAGTTCTAAGTATATGAAATCTCAAAGCCTATGCAGAAAAGCCAAAATCTGACTTTGAGTTAGAACGTTCAAACTAGTCTCAAAAGATGCCTTACCATTTAACATACTGCCTGTGTGAATTAGAAACCCCTAGTGTAGTTCTAAGTATATGAAATCTCAAAGCCTATGCAGAAAAGGCAAAAATCTGACTTTGAGTTAGAACGTTCAAACTAGTCTCAAAAGATACCTTACCATTTAACATACTGCCTGTGTGAATTAGAAACCCCTAGTGTAGTTCTAAGTATACAAACTCTCAAAGCCTATGCAAAAAAGCCAAAAATCTGACTTTGACTTAGAATGTTCAAACTAGTATCAAAAGATGCCTTACCATTTAACATACTGCCTGTGTGAATTAGAAACCCCTAGTGTAGTTCTAAGTATATGAAATCTCAAAGCCTATGCAGAAAAGCCAAAAATCTGACTTTGAGTTAGAACGTTCAAACTAGTCTCAAAAGATGCCTTACCATTTAACATACTGCCTGTGTGAATTAGAAACCCCTAGTGTAGTTCTAAGTATATGAAATCTCAAAGCCTATGCAGAAAAGGCAAAAATCTGACTTTGAGTTAGAACGTTCAAACTAGTCTCAAAAGATGCCTTACCATTTAACATACTGCCTGTGTGAATTAGAAACCCCTAGTGTAGTTCTAAGTATATGAAATCTCAAAGCCTACGAAAAAAAAGCCAAAAATCTGGCTTTGAGTTAGTATGTTCAAACTAGTCTCAAAAGATGCCTTACCATTTAACATACTGCCTGTGTGAATTAGAAACCCCTAGTGCAGTTCTAAGTATGAAATCTCAAAGCCTATGCAGAAAAGGCAAAAATCTGACTTTGAGTTAGAACGTTCAAACTAGTCTCAAAAGATGCCTTACCATTTAACATACTGCCTGTGTGAATTAGAAACCCCTAGTGTAGTTCTAAGTGTATGAAATCTCAAAGCCTATGCAGAAAAGGCAAAAATCTGACTTTGAGTTAGAACGTTCAAACTAGTCTCAAAAGATGCCTTACCATTTAACATACTGCCTGTGTGAATTAGAAACCCCTAGTGTAGTTCTAAGTATATGAAATCTCAAAGCCTATGCAGAAAAGGCAAAAATCTGACTTTGAGTTAGAACGTTCAAACTAGTCTCAAAAGATGCCTTACCATTTAACATACTGCCTGTGTGAATTAGAAACCCCTAGTGTAGTTCTAAGTATATGAAATCTCAAAGCCTATGCAGAAAAGGCAAAAATCTGACTTTGAGTTAGAACGTTCAAACTAGTCTCAAAAGATGCCTTACCATTTAACATACTGCCTGTGTGAATTAGAAACCCCTAGTGTAGTTCTAAGTATATGAAATCTCAAAGCCTATGCAGAAAAGGCAAAAATCTGACTTTGAGTTAGAACGTTCAAACTAGTCTCAAAAGATGCCTTACCATTTAACATACTGCCTGTGTGAATTAGAAACCCCTAGTGTAGTTCTAAGTATATGAAATCTCAAAGCCTATGCAGAAAAGGCAAAAATCTGACTTTGAGTTAGAACGTTCAAACTAGTCTCAAAAGATGCCTTACCATTTAACATACTGCCTGTGTGAATTAGAAACCCCTAGTGTAGTTCTAAGTATATGAAATCTCAAAGCCTATGCAGAAAAGCAAAAATCTGACTTTGAGTTAGAACGTTCAAACTAGTCTCAAAAGATGCCTTACCATTTAACATACTGCCTGTGTGAATTAGAAACCCCTAGTGTAGTTCTAAGTATATGAAATCTCAAAGCCTATGCAGAAAAGCAAACAATCTGACTTTGAGTTAGAACGTTCAAACTAGTCTCAAAAGATGCCTTACCATTTAACATACTGCCTGTGTGAATTAGAAACCCCTAGTGTAGTTCTAAGTATATGAAATCTCAAAGCCTATGCAGAAAAGGCAAAAATCTGACTTTGAGTTAGAACGTTCAAACTAGTCTCAAAAGATGCCTTACCATTTAACATACTGCCTGTGTGAATTAGAAACCCCTAGTGTAGTTCTAAGTATATGAAATCTCAAAGCCTATGCAGAAAAGGCAAAAATCTGACTTTGAGTTAGAACGTTCAAACTAGTCTCAAAAGATGCCTTACCATTTAACATACTGCCTGTGTGAATTAGAAACCCCTAGTGTAGTTCTAAGTATATGAAATCTCAAAGCCTATGCAGAAAAGGCAAAAATCTGACTTTGAGTTAGAACGTTCAAACTAGTCTCAAAAGATGCCTTACCATTTAACATACTGCCTGTGTGAATTAGAAACCCCTAGTGTAGTTCTAAGTATATGAAATCTCAAAGCCTATGCAGAAAAGGCAAAAATCTGACTTTGAGTTAGAACGTTCAAACTAGTCTCAAAAGATGCCTTACCATTTAACATACTGCCTGTGTGAATTAGAAACCCCTAGTGTAGTTCTAAGTATATGAAATCTCAAAGCCTATGCAGAAAAGGCAAAAATCTGACTTTGAGTTAGAACGTTCAAACTAGTCTCAAAAGATGCCTTACCATTTAACATACTGCCTGTGTGAATTAGAAACCCCTAGTGTAGTTCTAAGTATATGAAATCTCAAAGCCTATGCAGAAAAGGCAAAAATCTGACTTTGAGTTAGAACGTTCAAACTAGTCTCAAAAGATGCCTTACCATTTAACATACTGCCTGTGTGAATTAGAAACCCCTAGTGTAGTTCTAAGTATATGAAATCTCAAAGCCTATGCAGAAAAGCAAAAAATCTGACTTTGAGTTAGAACGTTCAAACTAGTCTCAAAAGATGCCTTACCATTTAACATACTGCCTGTGTGAATTAGAAACCCCTAGTGTAGTTCTATGTATGAAATCTCAAAGCCTATGCAGAAAAGGCAAAAATCTGACTTTGAGTTAGAACGTTCAAACTAGTCTCAAAAGATGCCTTACCATTTAACATACTGCCTGTGAATTAGAAACCCCTAGTGTAGTTCTAAGTATATGAAATCTCAAAGCCTATGCAGAAAAGGCAAAAATCTGACTTTGAGTTAGAACGTTCAAACTAGTCTCAAAAGATGCCTTACCATTTAACATACTGCCTGTGTGAATTAGAAACCCCTAGTGTAGTTCTAAGTATGAAATCTCAAAGCCTATGCAGAAAAGGCAAAAATCTGACTTTGAGTTAGAACGTTCAAACTAGTCTCAAAAGATGCCTTACCATTTAACATACTGCCTGTGTGAATTAGAAACCCCTAGTGTAGTTCTATGTATATGAAATCTCAAAGCCTATGCAGAAAAGGCAAAAATCTGACTTTGAGTTAGAACGTTCAAACTAGTCTCAAAAGATGCCTTACCATTTAACATACTGCCTGTGTGAATTAGAAACCCCTAGTGTAGTTCTAAGTATATGAAATCTCAAAGCCTATGCAGAAAAGGCAAAAATCTGACTTTGAGTTAGAACGTTCAAACTAGTCTCAAAAGATGCCTTACCATTTAACATACTGCCTGTGTGAATTAGAAACCCCTAGTGTAGTTCTAAGACTATGAAATCTCAAAGCCTATGCAGAAAAGGCAAAAATCTGACTTTGAGTTAGAACGTTCAAACTAGTCTCAAAAGATGCCTTACCATTTAACATACTGCCTGTGTGAATTAGAAACCCCTAGTGTAGTTCTAAGTATATGAAATCTCAAAGCCTATGCAGAAAAGGCAAAATCTGACTTTGAGTTAGAACGTTCAAACTAGTCTCAAAAGATGCCTTACCATTTAACATACTGCCTGTGTGAATTAGAAACCCCTAGTGTAGTTCTAAGTATATGAAATCTCAAAGCCTATGCAGAAAAGTCAAAAATCTGACTTTGAGTTAGAACGTTCAAACTAGTCTCAAAAGATGCCTTACCATTTAACATACTGCCTGTGTGAATTAGAAACTCCTAGTGTAGTTCTAAGTATATGAAATCTCAAAGCCTATGCAGAAAAGCCATAGTCTGACTTTGAGTTAGAACGTTCAAACTAGTCTCAAAAGATGCCTTACCATTTAACATACTGCCTGTGTGAATTAGAAACCCCTAGTGTAGTTCTAAGTATATGAAATCTCAAAGCCTATGCAGAAAAGGCAAAAATCTGACTTTGAGTTAGAACGTTCAAACTAGTCTCAAAAGATGCCTTACCATTTAACATACTGCCTGTGTGAATTAGAAACCCCTAGTGTAGTTCTAAGTATATGAAATCTCAAAGCCTATGCAGAAAAGGCAAAAATCTGACTTTGAGTTAGAACGTTCAAACTAGTCTCAAAAGATGCCTTACCATTTAACATACTGCCTGTGTGAATTAGAAACCCCTAGTGTAGTTCTAAGTATATGAAATCTCAAAGCCTATGCAGAAAAGGCAAAAATCTGACTTTGAGTTAGAACGTTCAAACTAGTCTCAAAAGATGCCTTACCATTTAACATACTGCCTGTGTGAATTAGAAACCCCTAGTGTAGTTCTAAGTATATGAAATCTCAAAGCCTATGCAGAAAAGGCAAAAATCTGACTTTGAGTTAGAACGTTCAAACTAGTCTCAAAAGATGCCTTACCATTTAACATACTGCCTGTGTGAATTAGAAACCCCTAGTGTAGTTCTAAGTATGAAATCTCAAAGCCTATGCAGAAAAGGCAAAAATCTGACTTTGAGTTAGAACGTTCAAACTAGTCTCAAAAGATGCCTTACCATTTAACATACTGCCTGTGTGAATTAGAAACCCCTAGTGTAGTTCTAAGTATACCAAATCTCAAAGCCTATGCAGAAAAGGCAAAAATCTGACTTTGAGTTAGAACGTTCAATCTAGTCTCAAAAGATGCCTTACCATTTAACATACTGGCTGTGTGAATTAGAAACCCCTAGTGTAGTTCTAGGTATACCAAATCTCAAAGCCTATGCAGAAAAGGCAAAAATCTGACTTTGAGTTAGAACGTTCAAACTAGTCTCAAAAGATGCCTTACCATTTAACATACTGCCTGTGTGAATTAGAAACCCCTAGTGTAGTTCTAAGTATATGAAATCTCAAAGCCTATGCAGAAAAGGCAAAAATCTGACTTTGAGTTAGAACGTTCAAACTAGTCTCAAAAGATGCCTTACCATTTAACATACTGCCTGTGTGAATTAGAAACCCCTAGTGTAGTTCTAAGTATATGAAATCTCAAAGCCTATGCAGAAAAGGCAAAAATCTGACTTTGAGTTAGAACGTTCAAACTAGTCTCAAAAGATGCCTTACCATTTAACATACTGCCTGTGTGAATTAGAAACCCCTAGTGTAGTTCTAAGTATATGAAATCTCAAAGCCTATGCAGAAAAGGCAAAAATCTGACTTTGAGTTAGAACGTTCAAACTAGTCTCAAAAGATGCCTTACCATTTAACATACTGCCTGTGTGAATTAGAAACCCCTAGTGTAGTTCTAAGTATATGAAATCTCAAAGCCTATGCAGAAAAGGCAAAAATCTGACTTTGAGTTAGAACGTTCAAACTAGTCTCAAAAGATGCCTTACCATTTAACATACTGCCTGTGTGAATTAGAAACCCCTAGTGTAGTTCTAAGTATATGAAATCTCAAAGCCTATGCAGAAAAGCAAAAATCTGACTTTGAGTTAGAACGTTCAAACTAGTCTCAAAAGATGCCTTACCATTTAACATACTGCCTGTGTGAATTAGAAACCCCTAGTGTAGTTCTAAGTATATGAAATCTCAAAGCCTATGCAGAAAAGGCAAAAATCTGACTTTGAGTTAGAACGTTCAAACTAGTCTCAAAAGATGCCTTACCATTTAACATACTGCCTGTGTGAATTAGAAACCCCTAGTGTAGTTCTAAGTATATGAAATCTCAAAGCCTATGCAGAAAAGGCAAAAATCTGACTTTGAGTTAGAACGTTCAAACTAGTCTCAAAAGATGCCTTACCATTTAACATACTGCCTGTGTGAATTAGAAACCCCTAGTGTAGTTCTAAGTATATGAAATCTCAAAGCCTATGCAGAAAAGGCAAAAATCTGACTTTGAGTTAGAACGTTCAAACTAGTCTCAAAAGATGCCTTACCATTTAACATACTGCCTGTGTGAATTAGAAACCCCTAGTGTAGTTCTAAGTATATGAAATCTCAAAGCCTATGCAGAAAAGGCAAAAATCTGACTTTGAGTTAGAACGTTCAAACTAGTCTCAAAAGATGCCTTACCATTTAACATACTGCCTGTGTGAATTAGAAACCCCTAGTGTAGTTCTAAGTATATGAAATCTCAAAGCCTATGCAGAAAAGGCAAAAATCTGACTTTGAGTTAGAACGTTCAAACTAGTCTCAAAAGATGCCTTACCATTTAACATACTGCCTGTGTGAATTAGAAACCCCTAGTGTAGTTCTAAGTATATGAAATCTCAAAGCCTATGCAGAAAAGGCAAAAATCTGACTTTGAGTTAGAACGTTCAAACTAGTCTCAAAAGATGCCTTACCATTTAACATACTGCCTGTGTGAATTAGAAACCCCTAGTGTAGTTCTAAGTATATGAAATCTCAAAGCCTATGCAGAAAAGGCAAAAATCTGACTTTGAGTTAGAACGTTCAAACTAGTCTCAAAAGATGCCTTACCATTTAACATACTGCCTGTGTGAATTAGAAACCCCTAGTGTAGTTCTAAGTATATGAAATCTCAAAGCCTATGCAGAAAAGGCAAAAATCTGACTTTGAGTTAGAACGTTCAAACTAGTCTCAAAAGATGCCTTACCATTTAACATACTGCCTGTGTGAATTAGAAACCCCTAGTGTAGTTCTAAGTATATGAAATCTCAAAGCCTATGCAGAAAAGGCAAAAATCTGACTTTGAGTTAGAACGTTCAAACTAGTCTCAAAAGATGCCTTACCATTTAACATACTGCCTGTGTGAATTAGAAACCCCTAGTGTAGTTCTAAGTATATGAAATCTCAAAGCCTATGCAGAAAAGGCAAAAATCTGACTTTGAGTTAGAACGTTCAAACTAGTCTCAAAAGATGCCTTACCATTTAACATACTGCCTGTGTGAATTAGAAACCCCTAGTGTAGTTCTAAGTATATGAAATCTCAAAGCCTATGCAGAAAAGGCAAAAATCTGACTTTGAGTTAGAACGTTCAAACTAGTCTCAAAAGATGCCTTACCATTTAACATACTGCCTGTGTGAATTAGAAACCCCTAGTGTAGTTCTAAGTATATGAAATCTCAAAGCCTATGCAGAAAAGGCAAAAATCTGACTTTGAGTTAGAACGTTCAAACTAGTCTCAAAAGATGCCTTACCATTTAACATACTGCCTGTGTGAATTAGAAACCCCTAGTGTAGTTCTAAGTATATGAAATCTCAAAGCCTATGCAGAAAAGGCAAAAATCTGACTTTGAGTTAGAACGTTCAAACTAGTCTCAAAAGATGCCTTACCATTTAACATACTGCCTGTGTGAATTAGAAACCCCTAGTGTAGTTCTAAGTATATGAAATCTCAAAGCCTATGCAGAAAAGGCAAAAATCTGACTTTGAGTTAGAACGTTCAAACTAGTCTCAAAAGATGCCTTACCATTTAACATACTGCCTGTGTGAATTAGAAACCCCTAGTGTAGTTCTAAGTATATGAAATCTCAAAGCCTATGCAGAAAAGGCAAAAATCTGACTTTGAGTTAGAACGTTCAAACTAGTCTCAAAAGATGCCTTACCATTTAACATACTGCCTGTGTGAATTAGAAACCCCTAGTGTAGTTCTAAGTATATGAAATCTCAAAGCCTATGCAGAAAAGGCAAAAATCTGACTTTGAGTTAGAACGTTCAAACTAGTCTCAAAAGATGCCTTACCATTTAACATACTGCCTGTGTGAATTAGAAACCCCTAGTGTAGTTCTAAGTATATGAAATCTCAAAGCCTATGCAGAAAAGGCAAAAATCTGACTTTGAGTTAGAACGTTCAAACTAGTCTCAAAAGATGCCTTACCATTTAACATACTGCCTGTGTGAATTAGAAACCCCTAGTGTAGTTCTAAGTATATGAAATCTCAAAGCCTATGCAGAAAAGGCAAAAATCTGACTTTGAGTTAGAACGTTCAAACTAGTCTCAAAAGATGCCTTACCATTTAACATACTGCCTGTGTGAATTAGAAACCCCTAGTGTAGTTCTAAGTATATGAAATCTCAAAGCCTATGCAGAAAAGGCAAAAATCTGACTTTGAGTTAGAACGTTCAAACTAGTCTCAAAAGATGCCTTACCATTTAACATACTGCCTGTGTGAATTAGAAACCCCTAGTGTAGTTCTAAGTATATGAAATCTCAAAGCCTATGCAGAAAAGGCAAAAATCTGACTTTGAGTTAGAACGTTCAAACTAGTCTCAAAAGATGCCTTACCATTTAACATACTGCCTGTGTGAATTAGAAACCCCTAGTGTAGTTCTAAGTATATGAAATCTCAAAGCCTATGCAGAAAAGGCAAAAATCTGACTTTGAGTTAGAACGTTCAAACTAGTCTCAAAAGATGCCTTACCATTTAACATACTGCCTGTGTGAATTAGAAACCCCTAGTGTAGTTCTAAGTATATGAAATCTCAAAGCCTATGCAGAAAAGGCAAAAATCTGACTTTGAGTTAGAACGTTCAAACTAGTCTCAAAAGATGCCTTACCATTTAACATACTGCCTGTGTGAATTAGAAACCCCTAGTGTAGTTCTAAGTATATGAAATCTCAAAGCCTATGCAGAAAAGGCAAAAATCTGACTTTGAGTTAGAACGTTCAAACTAGTCTCAAAAGATGCCTTACCATTTAACATACTGCCTGTGTGAATTAGAAACCCCTAGTGTAGTTCTAAGTATATGAAATCTCAAAGCCTATGCAGAAAAGGCAAAAATCTGACTTTGAGTTAGAACGTTCAAACTAGTCTCAAAAGATGCCTTACCATTTAACATACTGCCTGTGTGAATTAGAAACCCCTAGTGTAGTTCTAAGTATATGAAATCTCAAAGCCTATGCAGAAAAGGCAAAAATCTGACTTTGAGTTAGAACGTTCAAACTAGTCTCAAAAGATGCCTTACCATTTAACATACTGCCTGTGTGAATTAGAAACCCCTAGTGTAGTTCTAAGTGTATGAAATCTCAAAGCCTATGCAGAAAAGGCAAAAATCTGACTTTGAGTTAGAACGTTCAAACTAGTCTCAAAAGATGCCTTACCATTTAACATACTGCCTGTGTGAATTAGAAACCCCTAGTGTAGTTCTAAGGGGCATGTTTACTAAAGTCCGCAAATCTGCGCGGCGCAAAATAGCGCACGGTAACGCGGCATTGAAACGCGCAGAAACACGTTTAAACGCCCCGCACACGTGCGTGTCACCCCCGCACAGGTACGCGGTTCAGTAACGGGCCCCGTACAAGTGCGGGCCCGCAAATGTCCGATAGAGGCGTGGAACGGCTAAAGGAGGGCGGAGGAAGGCTCCGGAGGGGCGGAGGGACGGGGTCAATGGGTGGAGAGTGGGAGGGGAGAGTCTCCCCGCACGGTATCGGGCCCGAATCTACATGTAAAAAATAGCGCGAGTGAAACACTCGCGGTAGAGGGCATATAAAGGGAAGAGAAACCATTTCCGTCAGCAATGTACAGCAAAACCGGGGAAACATGCAAAACGTCAGCAGTGTGATACATGTGCACAGCACAAAACTGCAATGAAAAAGAGGAAATGACCACAACAAAAGCATTAAAATAGTCAATCAGCTGGGGAACAGGTATAGTAATGCGCAAAAGTTAAAAACACACCCAGCAGAGCTCCTAAAAAATAAAATAACAGTTGTTTGGAAAGGGGCACGGAGCGGAGACACCTCCAAAAACGTCTCCGTGTATTGGACCCCTCCTGGGAGTGTTACTTATGGTTGACCATCAATAGCACTGTTGCCCAGCATGGGAATATGCTATCCCCCTCTGTTCGGACGTCATACCCGTGTTATATTTGCACGTTTGTCACCAGACAGGGTGAAGGAGCTCACAGTAATAATGTGCAGAGCAGGTCTTGGAACCCCACCCTGCCAGGTCTACTATCTCCAGGGACTGCACTGTCTCTGTGGCCACAGTGTGGTGCAGTGGACAGAGCCGGTACCTCTAGGACCAGAGGGTCACACGTTCAAATCCCAGCTAAGGCACATGCCAGCACAATCCCAATATTTAACCCACCACTAAACACAGATAGCAGAGACACCCCTTTATTGCACAGAACAAAAGCATGTTGCAAACACCCATATTTTACCCTACACCACACACACACCAGCACAATGTGCATCACCAACAGCCGCGTCCCCCAAATGCAGTCCTGTAGTGCCACAACTGTAGGGGCCAAGGACACGTAGGTAGAGGTTAAGTAGGTAGAGGTTATGTACGACAGATGTGCCTGTACATGCCTTCACCCCACGTGCCAAGGGCCAAGTGTGTCCCTGGTCATGATCACGTAATGGGTGGCCCACGTTCCACAAAAACCTTGCTAAAGAACAACAGCTAGACCGCTATACCATGTGAGCCAAATACAGTCCTGGGGTTACACTACGCAATCAGGTCATATCCCTTTGCAAGGATAAGGACATGCCAGCATGTTGGCGGAAGGGTTCAGATGGTGGAGGGGGCAGTGGCTGCTAGCCACAGAGGACAGTGGCCAGGCCATGTGCAGGCTGGCACCGTCCACTGCAACAGACAGGCCCTGTCGGATGTACAGTCATGGACCACCCAGGGATTGCAGCCAATCAGTGGCTACACGGTGGTGCAGTGCACACAGACAGTGTGTGCAAGAACAGAGGGTCACAGGTTCTGAGCCCAGCTGCAGCTACCGCCAACCCTGTCCACATATTCACCCCACAGCTACACCGTGGTAGTAAGGACAAACCTTTATTGCTGAGAACATAGGCATGGTCAATACGCCTATCTTTTACCACACCAAACACAGACACCATAAACAGGCACATTATCTCCAGCAGAGTCTCCCAAATGCAGTCCTGGAGGGCCAAACACCATTCAGGTTCCATGCTTCCCCTAAGACAGATGCCTGTGCTGCAGATGTCTGCACCACCCCCATGCTATGCAACTGTAGCCCATGCATATTCATAGGGGACAGCATGAAGGCCCGAACAGTGTCTGGAACACCAGGACTGGAGTAGGGACACTCTGCCGTAAAGCAAGAGGCAAAGGTCCAGACGCACCCACACCCACAGGCCACATTGGAAAAGCCCCCTGGGGGGGCATCTCCCAGATCTAGCTCCTGCGTACCCTAGCAATGCCACCCTATACCTGGGTACACGGTACACAGACCACAAACGTTTGATGTGGGTACTGGCAGGTAGACAGTCCTACACAGCACTGTTTGCTCCTTGTGCTGCAGCAGAACAAGCTGTCGGCTGTCTGTGGTGCGTGCCCCAGGTCTGGCCCCTGACAGTATTTACCACCCTGGGGAGTGACATGCAGCAGTACTGTGTACCATATCCATGCCTGTACCCTTCCCAGGACTGGTGTGGTGGGCACGTCGAATGACTCCCCCAATAGTAGCACAATGCTGGCATAGGTGAGGGGGGGGGGTGTCTGTCTATACAGTGTGTGTTGGCTACAAACACCCTCCACAGGCCACACTGCCAGCACTGTTGCCAGTATTGGCCTGACAATGTGCATAATGAGCAGCAAGGTACCATGGGTATAGCTCAGACAGGGTGTGCTGGCCAGGATGCATCTGCACAGGGCATGGGGCACTGGCTGGGACATTGTAATGCCCAGCCACCACCTACACAGACAGGCTGACCTCTGTATCTGCTGCTGGTGGATCACTCTCACCCTGAGCGTGCAGTGATGACAGCATGGCTAGGCACCCCCATAGTGCTGTATAGCATTTCTCTCCTGTGATATATATGGGTGTCCTGTTGGGGCCTCTTCATGGACTGATCTCCCTGTGTGTGCTGCCACCCCAGTTTGGGGTGCATGCAATCCTATCAGGACTATCCAGCAGACTCTGCACAGCTGGTATGTGTCCTGATGGAGCTCCTTGCAGGGTGCAGCAGCTGATGGCCTGCTGCAGGAGAATATCAGATAGTGCTGGGGTGCACCCCTGAATATCCAGGCCTACTGTCTGTCTGATAGTGTGTTTTGGATGTGTGTGGAGCTGCTTGGACTGCCCTGTAGGGTGTCTGTCCCCCAGCAGGACAGGGGTTGATGGCCCACTCTACTGCCATTAGTGCAAGGGGGGGGGGGAAAGGATGGGGATGTGTTGATGGGAGACCCTGTTTGTCATGGGGGGGGGTAGGTATGTTGCCCACCTATGGGGGGGGGGAGAACCACCAACTAAGACAGAAGGGGTATCCATGATGAGTTTGCAACACCTTCTTATCACACAGGTTAATACTGATGTTGAGCTCTGGCATGGCCGTTGATGTGGACCTGGTCCTGGGCACCACCACCCACCCTCAGGGTGAGCACATTACCTGCACAATGTGACGGTGTGTAGCTACCCCTCGCCGGCAGTCCTCACGCTCAGGCCCCCCACCAGGCCGAGGCTCTGTGTGGGTGGACACGGACAGTTCCCCCTACCATGCCGTGTAGCTTTTGGGGTGCAGTCCCCATCTTGTGTGCATCTGTGGGCAGCTGATTTGCATGTGCATTGCATCATGGGTACGGGTGGCCTACCCCGTCCTGTCTACAGCAGCAGACTGTCTGTGGGGTGACGTGCAGGCTCTCTGCAGCCACACAGGCGCTTACTCAGAGCTATAGTGCCGTAGCCCAATGGTTCCGTCACTGCCTTTATAGCAGGAGGTCATGGGTTCAAGTCCACAGAGGGGTTCTGTGATAGGGTTGTCCAGAGCATTGTACATTTTACTGGACATATGTTTATGGCATCAAACACACCCTTGCCATACTGTACCCATAAGGGTGCCTCTGAGGGTGCATTATAGGGCGCCCTATAGGCCACCTTATGGTTGCCATCCATATTGCGTGCACTATACATTATCCTGTGGCGCAGCATACATGGTGCCCTATAGGGGACTTGCTAGGGTGCCTTTGCGGACTGTGCACTGTAACATGTGCCTTACGGGCCTCCATATATTAACACGCTGTTAGAGCGGGTATACTGGTAGTGGGTAATAAAAATAAACTATAAGGCCTCCTACAGCACACCTCACCATAATACTTACTGCCCCAGCCAACCTTGCTCACTGGGCACTGTGAGGGGTTGAACCCCTGACCTCTGCACCATTGGTCAGTATCCCAACCATTGTGCTAAGGCTCTGTTACTGTTTGCTGTGCACATCAGTGCGCCACCTATGCCGCCCACTATCGGACTGCCCCCTCATACATCAGCGCGCCGCCCTCTGCCCCCCAAACCTAACAGTGCGCCGCCCCCTGCCGCCCCCAATGAACGGTGCGCCGACTCATGCCGTGAAAAATAAACCGTACGCCGCTCTCTGCCGCCCAAAATTACTATACCTCCCACAACACTTTTTCCCACTACATTTGATGCCGCAGCTGGCCTCTTCCATTGAGCACAATGGGGTGTTGAACCCATGGCCCCTGCACCATGGGTCAGTGTCATCACCATTGTACTACGGCTCTGCTGTATGTTTATGCAGCAGCGGCCCACGTAGCCTTCCCACGCGCCAATGTGGGCCCCGCACATTACTGCGACACGCACAGGTTTGCTCTGGTGTCTGTCCATGTCCGCCCTGAAACGGCCACTCCGTATATGGCACCAGTACACTAACGGGTACCCACACAGCAACCTACTTTAATTAACATCGCCCTTAATATTGGCAGTCATTGCAATGTGAAAGCTATAGCACATCACATCATACAGAAGCCAAAGAACCATTGTGTATGTGTTGATAGGTTCAAGACCCAAATGTGTATACACATCAACATTCGCAAATGGTGTTCAGTTCCATAAGATAAATGACACACAACAGTGTATATGTAATGTGTGTCGCGCAGGTTCTAGCGATAAACTTTTCTGTGCGCATTTGCGTGACGCAGTTGCACGTGATATATTGCAAACATGCGCCAGCTGCGTAGGCCACATGCACGTACTGCGTTCGGTGCGCACATGGACGCCATACGTTCCTGAACTGCGCCATATGCGTGGCGCAGGTGCACGTAAATTTGCGCGTCAGGTGCCCTACGCATGGGCGTGATGCACGCTGCGTCCAATCAGGTGATAATATCTGAAAATGGCGCCCAGAGTAAGGAAGCCCTCCTTCAACCTCCGAGAGCTCAGGCACCTGTCCCGGCTGATCGCACCACGCCAGCACAAGCTCTTCCCAGGGGCCACCGGGCACAGGGACAGCTCCAGGGTCCTAAGGGCGTGGCAACGTCTGCAAAGACGCTTCAATAGTGAAGCAGACTACCCACGTGAGGTAAGTGTATGGCGCCTGTACCTCAAAATGAGATCTGTAGCCTGTGCTAATTGCAAATATCCATGCTGTTGTCATGAGTTACTGTGAGTCAGTAATGTGCACAAGATGAGAAGACATAGCGAAATGTATCTGTGTCATTTGTGAGTGTGGTGACCTGCACCCAGGTGGTGATGGACATGGTCATAGAGGTGTCCATGCTACCCTTGTGGCATGTCAGCTGCTGCCATGGCTGTGCCACAACATACTGTAATTATGCTAGACCCTAGATCAGCAGATGTAAATAGAAACAACAACATATGGATATGGTGGGATCAGTACCTGTAACAAAGCACCCTGGGACAAGCACAAGGATAAGTGAAACGTAGCATTGATGGTATGTCACACACCCAGATGAGATGGGCAGTGTTGGCCATGTTGTTCAATACACACGCCTATCTGCATGGGTCCACAGCGCCCATCACAGTGGGCTAGCAATCACCCTGGAGAAATGCGTGTGCGTGCCCATCCAATTTCAGGCATCCCCCCTATCACAAGGAGGACAGAGAGCCCATCACAGTGTGTTTGCTGTCAGCCCTGTGATATTGGTCTGTGTGCTGTCAGAGCCCCAAACACTTCCCCTAACTGCAGAGGTCCATAGAGCTCATCCCAGTAGGCTCTAAGAAACCCATGGAATATGCTTGTCTGTGCATGGGCAGGTTAACACATACACCCTATCCCCTGGATTCCATGTGGACAATCGCAAGGGCTCATCTGGCACCATGGAGATATGCTTGTGTGTGCTCTAACAGTTGTGCTGTATGCTCCCTATCCCCTGGAGGCCAGGTATGCCACTACAGTGGCTCATCTGGCACCATGGAGATATGGTTGTGTGTGCACTAACAGTTGTGCTGTATGCTCCCTATCCCCTGGAGGCCAGGTATGCCACTACAGTGGCTCATCTGGCACCATGGAGATATGGTTGTGTGTGCTCTAACAGTTGTGCTGTATGCTCCCTATCCCCTGGAGGCCAGGTATGCCACTACAGTGGCTCATCTGGCACCATGGAGATATGGTTGTGTGTGCACTAACAGTTTTGCTCTATGCTCCCTATGCCCTGGAGGCCAGGTATGCCACTACAGTGGCTCATCTGGCACCATGGAGATATGCTTGTGTGTGCTCTAACAGTTTTGCTGTATGCTCCCTATCCCCTGGAGGCCAGGTATGCCACTACAGTGGCTCATCTGGCACCATGGAGATATGGTTGTGTGTGCACTAACAGTTTTGCTCTATGCTCCCTATGCCCTGGAGGCCAGGTATGCCACTACAGTGGCTCATCTGGCACCATGGAGATATGGTTGTGTGTGCTCTAACAGTTGTGCTGTATGCTCCCTATCCCCTGGAGGCCAGGTATGCCACTACAGTGGCTCATCTGGCACCATGGAGATATGGTTGTGTGTGCACTAACAGTTGTGCTCTATGCTCCCTATCCCCTGGAGGCCAGGTATGCCACTACAGTGGCTCATCTGGCACCATGGAGATATGGTTGTGTGTGCACTAACAGTTTTGCTCTATGCTCCCTATGCCCTGGAGGCCAGGTATGCCACTACAGTGGCTCATCTGGCACCATGGAGATATGGTTGTGTGTGCACTAACAGTTTTGCTGTATGCTCCCTATCCCCTGGAGGCCAGGTATGCCACTACAGTGGCTCATCTGGCACCATGGAGATATGGTTGTGTGTGCACTAACAGTTTTGCTCTATGCTCCCTATGCCCTGGAGGCCAGGTATGCCACTACAGTGGCTCATCTGGCACCATGGAGATATGCTTGTGTGTGCTCTAACAGTTTTGCTGTATGCTCCCTATCCCCTGGAGGCCAGGTATGCCACTACAGTGGCTCATCTGGCACCATGGAGATATGGTTGTGTGTGCTCTAACAGTTTTGCTGTATGCTCCCTATCCCCTGGAGGCCAGGTATGCCACTACAGTGGCTCATCTGGCACCATGGAGATATGGTTGTGTGTGCACTAACAGTTTTGCTCTATGCTCCCTATGCCCTGGAGGCCAGGTATGCCACTACAGTGGCTCATCTGGCACCATGGAGATATGCTTGTGTGTGCTCTAACAGTTTTGCTCTATGCTCCCTATCCCCTGGAGGCCAGGAAGACCATCCCAGTGTCTAATCTGGCACCATGGGGATATGCTTGTGTGTGCCTAACAGGTTATATGCATTCTCCCTATCCCCAGGATTCCTGTGAGCTGCGCAATGCGTCGTGTTAGTCACCCTTTTGCTAATGTGTGTGCAGCTGATGAATTGTGGTAGGACAACCAGCCCACAGGGGGACAGATCAGCAATAGCTATGGTGGGTATGTCAGTAAGATTATGTGTATGTTCATGGCAGGTAGGTTGGACCTATACCATAGTTTGTGAAGTGAATATCTCATCACACATGTCTGTGATGTCTCCAGATGATATGCTAGCTGCAGAGGTTAATGTGTGTAACAGCACCCCATCCCCCTTAGCCATTATATGTGTTATCAGAAACCTGTAGCAGAGACATGTCCCCATACCACCATGCAGAATGTGGTCCAAAACCTTAACACCTAAGATAAATCCAACAACATCAGACACATGGACATCACTGATGGTGTTTCAGTGACACATGCAACTGATGTTGCTGGATAACACATACATAAACCCACACATGAGCACTGGTGCAAAGAGCCGTTATGTTGGTTTGGCCCCTGTCGATATTGCTTCCACAAAACACCTTCTGTCAGCCCAGCTGAACCAGTGAATATGAACATAACAACATAACCTAGGCCATACAGGAACAATACCCACCCCTACCCCTACATTACGCTGACATCAACTGTGTGCAACGTAGGTTGCACATAGCCAGCAGCTTGCCCATATGACACACCTCCCACAATGCAGCCAGTGGTGCAAGCATTGATATTGTTGGCCCTGTCAAAGGTGAATGTTTATGTTAGTGTCCCCTGTCACAGTCAATAGGGCCACCCACACAATGACTCCTCTCACCACACTCCGCCAATGATTGGTTGCATATCAGTTTGCCAGTGGGGTTGAGTACCAGGATGTCTAAAGAGAATCTCAACATAGATGTGTGTAACACAGCACATGCAGTGTAACTGTGACTAGCATGGACAACATCATTGGCACCAAACTGTGCAATGTTGCTACAAGGTCATGCAAGGGTGCGATAGGGTATGTACAGGATGTGCTGAGGGAGCCATGTACACTGGCCACAGGTGTCACTGCACACATGTGCACAGACAAAGCAACTAATGCAGGTGGTACTGTGACCCCCGAATGTTCTGTGAACAACAGGAGGTAGGCCTTCCATGTGTATCTATATTGATGAAACCCCAGGATGCATGAGCACACACCCCAGTGTCCATTTTCAATGACATCATAAGCAAACTAATGTGTATGTGTGTTGTGATGTTGGCCGTGCAATATGGCTCTTCCTAGGTCATGGATTGCCAAACATCAAGCAGGTCACTGTGTCTGTCATTGCATGACACTAGTTATTGTAGTGAAACACGTGTGGCAGTGTATGTTTAGTTTGTGTGTCATCTGACCTATATGTCACAATGTACACAAATGGAGGTTCCATAACCCCCCACACACACGTGAGCCATGAGATAACAGGAGTATGTCACTTTGTAGGTTTCCCCCCGTTTGCCAATAGGCCGTAATGAAATATGAATACTTAAGACGCCTTGCTGGCCACCCCCCACGAACCATGTAAGCTTCCCTGAAGGCCCTTCCAGGCATGGCCGGTTGGGCTGACTGCCCTGGGCCACACCCAAATGATGTCACCCACTTTTATCTGACACTCACACAGGATGCTATAGAAAGAGGTGGGGAATAAGAAGGCAGCCACAGTCCATCAGCACACCTGTGAAAACAAACTAGCATGTACATATACTTTGCAGCCAGGTGATAGACCATGTTATGTGTGTATCTGGTGACAGCATAGCCAAACCCCTGTCAGAGTTTACCTGGCGTAACAGCAGCATGAGGACATAACAGCCCCCCCAATCCCCGGGGGGGGGGGCCCAATCCATGTCCGTGTCACTCTCACACGTTTTTCTCAATGTTGATCCCTGTGTAAGCTGTATACCTCACCTGAGAGAGACATGTTGGACAGGGGAGGGGAAGTGCATTCACACTGTGGGATGCTGACACACACCGTCACAAGGGATGAGGGTCAGCTGTGACACACAGGCTCCCTTGTCACCAGCGGAGAACCCATGGCATGACATATGCGTGTTGCCCATGGAACTGCCTGCTGACAGGTGACAAACTATGCAGTACATGACACACACACACACAGCACTGTCGCTGAAGCAGCAAGACCCTGTGCACAGTGATGTGTGTGTGTGTGTGTGTGTGTGGGCAAACCAGCAGAAGGTGACCAGTCACTAATGCCCTCACCTTTCCTTTGCATATCCACAGATCGAGGATCTCCGGAAGAAGGGCAGGGAGCTGCGCCTCCACCATGCTGCATACCTTCAGCGCCTCCAGGGTGAGAACTCACAAAAGGGTGATGATGTATAATAATGAGAATGTCACGTATTTGTAACTTATGTCCCATTATCAGAGATGCCTTTGTGTTACCTGCCTATGTAGATGTGCTATATTTCTGACAGAGAAACGTGCTGATGGCTGTCATGTTCCACAGATGGTGATGGCACCGAGGATGAGGCCACCACCTCTGCACACCTCTTCAGAAGGACACCAACACCACATGATGCAGAGGTGGTGGTCCTGGACACCACAGAGGGGGAGGAGGAGGAGGAGGAGGAGGAGGTGGACGAGGATGATGAGGTGGAGGTGGTGGAGGCGCAAACACCTGCAGCACCTGAAGAAAGGACACAGGAGGGCCAAGAAGGACATTCTGAAGGGGTGTCTGTGGGGGAGGCAGGGTTGAGGGTTGCTGCCGGGGATGTGGAGGGGGGGGATGTTCGGGAGGGATCAGGGGTGGAGGATTTCCCAGAAGGGGTTTGGGAAAGTGATGTTGAAGACAGGGCATCACAGGGCACTGTGGCCTCCCCCCAGCCACTGCAGTTGCCTCCACCATCCAGGGCCACAGACAGGCCCTATGCAGATGCCACCACACAGACAGCATTGACAATGTGTGTGTGTGGTGGCATATGCGTGGACCACCTGTCTGTGGCCTTGGATGGGATGGAGCAACGCATACATGAGATGTGTCACTCTCAGCAGTGGCTGGCGGGAGTGATTGAGAGGGTGGTTGCCGAGGTGGTACGTCTGCCATGTCGGCAAGCACCCCCTCAATGGCGTCACTGGCGTCAGTGATTGTGCTAGTGACGTCACCACATGTGCCCTGTGCTGCCCTGTCTTCCATCAGTGGGCATGCTGGGGGAGGGTGGGTGTCACCTGTGTGTCTGTTTTATGTGTGTGTGTGTTTTATATTTGCGTGTGGGCGTTTGCGGGGAGGGGAGGATGTTTGGGGAGGGGGGGAGGGTGATGGTATTTTCCCCCTTCCCACGTCTGTAAAGTTTATCCCAGTTCTGTTTTTCATCATAAAATATAGTTTTGTAAAAACCTGTATTGCTCACGTGTTTGACCTAGGCAAAGTGTGCGGATGTCAGCATGTGATATGTGTGGGTGCACATATGTTTCTGTGGTGCAAACATGTGTGTGAAACCAACAGCACCCCCCAAATAAGGTGTAGATGTTCATAATTAGGGGTCTACAGTAACCATTGCAACGTAGCAGCTGTCTCACTGATGTACATGGCACAGGAATGGTCCTATGTGGAACAAAGGTCTTCACATATCTGAGTCCCAAACATAGGCAGACCACCCATATCTGCCTCTCTCACAGACGTACCTATGGTGTGTTGGGAGGCAGGAGATTAGTGATGTGGTCAAGGGAAAAAGCCACATATATGCCACCAATGAGTGTTCTATGATGGGTTTCACACGGCGATGAGTATGTGACGTAAACACGCCATTGGGAACATAGTCCCCCTGTGACCACATGGATGTCTGTGCACACTGTGCCGCTGCATCCCCAAGGATGTTGGGAAACAAGGTGCACGTGACACATCACATGTCTGTGCAGCATGACAATCGTAGCTGACACTGTTGAGGTATTTGCAGCAGGGAACCTGTGTGTGGGTCATCTACTGTACCCATCACTAGATGACCTGGGCGCAGCTCATTTAGGGTTTTCACAAACACCCCCCGCCTCCCTGATACACATGGGACAACATGGACACTCATTGGACACACACACTGTATGTATAGTATTACAGCTGTTTATTGTCACAGAGTAAGTCTCATAATTAGTTTTCCATATACACATGGATATTCTAATGTGTGTGCGTTACAAATTAAAGTGTTACCTGACACCCACACAACATATGATCTGCATATGTAAGCTATTGACATGACACACATAACAAACACCTCAAAAACATGTTGTACTGGATACATAATTGCTCTAACTGAGCATTGTAAGATCAACAAAAACTAGGATTATACCATGTTATTGCATATATCATGTTTCATTGTTGGCGACGTGGTCGGCCACGCCTGACACGTCGGGCACCCTCCCCCCTCCCCCGGCCACGACCCTCTTCTCGAACCCGTGCTGGTGGTGGTGCAGGAGCAAGTCGGCGCATGACATCCAGCATGCCTCAAGGGCCTCACATATCCGGGTGACGGGCATGTTTTGGACCGCCTCATGTAATTGATGGATCTCACCACACACCTGCCTTGTGTTTTGCTCCACTGCAAGGCGTATCCGCTCCAGAACACGTCGACTGCCTGTGCATGGGATACAGCGTGTTATATTCCATACATCTCCACTACTCCAACGCCATACACAAACATTTAATGTACATGCCACACGATTGGTGATGTGATAGGGCAGACTCAATCACAGAGATGGAGAGGGCCAATATACATAATGTCCACAGTAGTATATGGCAGGCAGACAAACCCACAGGGCACATCACACGACGTAGATGTGGTATGCCCTCACAACGATTTACAGGCTGTGGTGAAACACCCATATACTACAGCTGTGGCAACAGGATTGGCCAATGACAGCTCTCACATAACCATCGTGTAGGGGAGCTTGCGCATGCACGAGCCACAACTACATCAGCTGGACACCAACGGAGATGAACACAGGAAGGTCGAGATATGACATCACAATTGATGACACATGTGGAGGGAAAAATACATTCTCTGACAGGGACATGTGTATGTTAATGAAGCAATGGGATGTCTGGTAGGCACAGGGATGACACACCTTACCTGTACATGTGCACCTCTGCTGCACATATGTGACTCCTGAGTGATACATGTGCACCCTCACTGTAACACAGAGGAGGGTCCTTGGTCCAGATAATGTAGGCCATGTAACAAATGTGTAGTTATATAGTTATTTATGTATTTTACATGTTTTCTATACCGCCGTTTCCTTTAATCACAGCGGTTACCAAGACACAAGAGGGGAGAACAGAGACAGGGGGGCATACACTGACTAAACGTAACAGTGAAGGTAAAATTGGGTGACACAACATCAAGGAACTGTTACAGTAAAACACGTTACATGCAGGCTATAATAATAGAGACTGTTAGATGTCTGTGCCATAGTACTCAGTGAAGAGTACAAATGTCAGTTGTTTTCTGAACTCCTTTAAATCATCCAGGGATCGCACATCGGGAGGGAGAGAGTTCCATATAAGTGGGGCCGATAAGCAAATTGCCCTTTGTGTAGTACATTTACACGCTTTTCTGTTTGGACACAGCAGGGGAAGCACCAGGGGGGGACATCAGAGCTCTACAAAGACATGGCTATGTTTCCCGCTACCCGCAAATGCAGACATTGAGGAATGGTCATATAGCTTAACATATGCTCATTAACACAGCAGACTATGGCTAAGTTGTCATCCTGCTGTGTACAAGACATTTGGGTATCTGCAGAGCGGCAGGATGTAGCTTTCCCAATGTCTGTATCAATTTATGTTGTCATAGAGTGCTGGGCCGTCAGACACATTCCTCATATGTCTGCATCCATGTGTATCAACCTGAACATACACTATTCTATTGGGGGTAGAATGCTATCATTTCAGGTACCCTACAACCTTTGGGTATCACACATCTAAGGTAATCAACCAGAACATGTAACGTGTGGAGGTAATGTTTGAACAGCCACCACACACACACCAACTGTGGACTACTGGTGTGTGTGTTGTGGTTGTGACAGTCTATTGTCACCCACCTTCAGCATCACGGTGTGATGATGCACCATAGGCCCTCATCTCTGCCATCATCAACTCCGGGAGAGGTGTAGGTGTTGGTTCTGCTGGCATGGGTGGTTGGCTGGTCTCTATTGCTGCTTCACGCAATGGTGTCATGGCGCGCACGTGTGGCTCCAGGGACTCATCGCCAGCACTTGTGCTGCCCCCAGAGACAGCAGCCTCTGCCTCCATCAGACTCATAGGGGCTGCAATGTAGACCTCCCCCTCCTCCTCTTCCACCACCCGCCTCATCCTGCTCCTGCTCCTCCTCTGCCCCCTCCTCCTCCTCTTCCTCCGCACCCATTTGACTGTAGTCACCTGCATTGGGAGGAATCAGAGAGAGCACACATATGTTTCAGCAAACCACATATGTATACATGTGTGATACATAACACACAGACAGGATGTTTTGCATCCGTTCATGTGTGCTGCATACCAGACACCGGACACACTCCCATACGGTGTGTGTCACCACCATGTGTCTGGGTAAGGGACACATGTGTGTGCTGTGCCCATGCACAGGTGGCAGATCGCCCCTTCTCCTGTTCATGGTCACATTGCACATGTTTTGCCCATAGCATCCCATTCCTCTGTTATGTTACATATTTCCGCACATGCGTGTTACTGCCCCCACCCTAACACCTGCTTTATGCAAATCACTGCATGTGTGTGTTGGTTTGTGAGTATGGGTCATATTTGTATGTGATATGATTGTCTCAGTGCTACATGTGACTCGCAGTGACCCATAGTGCAGCGTATGGCAACTAGGCATCACCTTTGGCCCACTGGGGTGCACATGCAGCACTGTATTGCTGTCATGTCATACAAACATGCCTTTGAAATGACCAACACAGTCATGCATTGTATGGAAATCACAGTTTGTTTTGTGTCTGGTGACTCATGTGTGTGTGTGCTTCATTATGCCCATAATCTCGTGGGATGGGTTGAGGAGGTAGGTTTGGATGTGAACCCCAGACATGTCAACAGAAATGGTGAGGTAAGGATATTGCACACACATATCACAACAGGATGGCAACATGATGTGGGGTTTGTGGACACATATGGGAGTGTATTTGCATAGGACCGCCCTGTACGGAATATGGAGATTGTACATGAGAAAGAAATGATTAGTTAGTGTACATACCTGCATGTGGATGTGCGCTATCCAGGGCCTCTGGCAGTCCACGAAGGTAGATGTCTCCCAGCCGTGCTGCAAGTTCTTGTTCCAGGGGCGTGAGTGTGGGTGTGAGGGGGGGTCCGCCACCTGTGCCCATAGCATGTTGTCTTACAGCAACCATGTGCTGACGGACACCTCTCTTGATGTCAGAAAACCTCTTTTTTAAGCTGTCTACATCACGTGTGGGGCCCCCTGCCCCACACAGTGCAGTACGCAGATCCTCCCACACTGCCATTCTGTTTGCAACAGATGTGCGTGTGCTTCATTCTGCCAAATAATACATCGTAGTTGTCAAGGACATGGGAGAGTAAATATATGGTTTTCAACTGTCACTGAACTTTACAGCTCTCCTCCTTTGTGTTGCTGGCACAGGGACCCTTTTTCTTTTGGCCATTTGGCTGTAATGTGACGGCTGTCGCTCAGCAGATGGCCCTGCCTGTTCGTGGCTAGGCTGTGCAGTCTGTTGCCCTGTGTGACTCATCACCAACTGGCTGCCCCACATCCTCCGCCTCCTCACACTGGCCCTCTCTGTCACTGTCCCTCTCCATCTACAACCTTGAACACAGGCACCTCTCAAACAAACCCCGTTCACCAACACACAGCAGGACAACAGCACACACAACAGATAACAATAACACTACAATAGAGGACACAATACAGTACACTGTAACACAGGTGCTGTGTCAAGTAAATGAGCACATGTACACAGATACTACAGTGATTATTTAATTTATCCTCTCCCTCTAATCCTGTGCCGTACCCCTACCTCAGCCTCTCTCTCTCAGACTCTGCTTCAATCTCTATATCCCGCCTTCCTCTGACGTCTTGCCACCACAGCCTCAACTCCCTATTGCACACTGGTACCTTTATGTCTCACACCTTCCTCTGGACTACCTCTACAACCTATCCTCTGGCTCTGGCTCACTCTTTACCTCTGTCTCTGTTTTGTGAAACTCCTCTAACATCCCTCACCGTGTGCCACGTGTTGAGGCCTATTTATACGGTATTTGCACGTTTGATTTCTGCACATGCGCATTTGTGCAGGCGTGTATTTGGTGGGACACGCTCGTGCGTCGCGCTCGTGCGCCGTGAGTGTGACGTCATAAGCATTGGGCGTTTGCAGGCGTCAACACACACATGCGCCGAGGGAAATAGTGCTACGTATGTGTATGGTCACGCATACGCATTACGTGGAGTCCCGCATGGGCGTCTGGGTGCTTTTTTCCGCATGCGCAAGGCGATGCGGCATCTGCGTGTCACCACGCACAATGCCGACACCCATGCGTAGAGTCGCTCATGCGCGTGACTCTAGACCTTCGTCTGTGAGCAGTATGCGCATGCGCATTGGAACGTCACGGCAAGGAAAAGGAAATATAGGTGAGGGAGAACAGCTTGTCGACGTTGAGGGTTGTAGGCGGAGAAGAGTAGAAGTGTGTTTGGTGAGAGACAGTAAGGGAGTCCGAACAGGTGTATGTGTAGATTGTTTGGCTGGTGTTTGTATTGAGATTGTATTGTCTTGTGTGTGTATGGTCTGGTGTGTCTTGTAGTTTGTACAGTGCTTAGATAGTTTATTGTGTGTGGACATAGTTATTTGTTTCTTAGTTTGGTGGGAGGAGTTTATGGCGCATGTCTATGCTGCTGCATGTGTCCTGTGCAGTGGGCAGATGCTTGGGTTGCCGAACACGGGAGATTGGTGTCGATGGGGCTGGGGCCACAGGGCATGGGTATAGTCCCCGCAGCAAACTCAGACCTGCATCTGTGGTGGCGGTCCAAGCCTGTGTTGTTCGTGCACGGCGCAGGAGGTGTGGCCGAGGTGCAGGCTCGGCAGCCACGCCTCTACAGGCCCCGTCCCCCAGCTCTCTGACATGCGAGAGGACCAGGTCATCTCCCTTTACCGACTGAGCACAAGGGCTATTAGGGGTCCTCTATGAGGATCTTAAGACCTGACCTCGAGCCCCTGACTGATCGGTCCAATGCCATACCTGGTTTAGTCAAGCTCCTTGCTGCCTTACATTTCTTTGCCTCCGGCTGTTTTCAGACATCTGTGGCCGCAGTGGGGTGGCATGAGCCGGCCCACCTTCTCACGATGTCTCCACCAGGTACTGCGTGCCATGGTCAGCCGGATGGGGGATTACATAGCCATAACCCCACAACTAGGCAACAATGGTGGACCCTGAACCAGGCCTTTGAGGCATTAGCCGGGATACCACACGTGATGGGAGCTATTGATTGCACACATGTTGCCCTGGTCCCGCCTAGAGACGGGAGGTAGCGTACCGCAACCGCAAACACTACCATTCCCTGAATGTTCAGGTTGTATGTGATGCAAAATCAGCATATTCTGAATGTTGGTCCCTAGGTTTGTCAGGGTTCCGACCCAATGGACGTCCTATATCCTGGCATCACTCGCCAATATTTCACGTACAATTTGAGGAAGGACATTTGGGCGAATGTATCCTTTTCTAGGAGTGAGTATGTCATGTCTTTTTTATTTCTGTATGCCATTATACATGTTTTCTTATTTGTGATCACAGTAGAGGTTTTGATATAGTTTTGACAGCATGCACTTTGCATATGATTGTATGTTCGTCACAAGGACTGGTGTTGGTATAATGCATTATTACATGGTTTTGTACGTCTGGTATCGACTAGAAAACATTACCCCTACCAGCATGATTATCCTCGACAGTTCTATGACTCGTTTAATGCTGCATGTTGTACAGTGTGTCTAGCCCACCTCAGTGCAGACACCGAAGTTTGTTATGATGACGCCATAGTTCATGTTGGGGAGTGAGCATATGCAAACATAGGGGTGGTTGGGTGGGGTGGTTTTGTCCACAACATAACCAACCCTGTGAATGAATGTTTAATTGCCTGGAATAATTTTGTTTCTCCGTCATTTAACATGTCTGGTTCTAGGATAACCCTACTAGTTAACCCCCCATGTCATTGTCTGTGTGGGGTGTTTGGCATTTGGACTATCAGCGCACTTCTGTGATGGAGTTGTCCCGTCCCTCGCATGTTCTCGATATCTGAACATGAGTAGGTGTAATATTAATATCCTGATAGATGATGTTGAGTTTTGTTGTTCCTCAGCAGGGGAAACACGTGTGCATATATTTTGGCCAGACCAATATTGCCTATCGTCACAGCAGCCTTGCAACAATATGTATTGCTTAGCCTAAGCCTCTGACACTGTAGTTGAGGGTACGTTTTGTGGCCCACTGACGTGTCTGGCCATGTCTCATTTTCACATCACAATTGTGTAAAATGTACAGTTGTGTACAGGCAAGGGGGACTACGTTGGTGAAGACACAGCGGTATTGCGGAACACCAGGCCTGTAGCCCGGGAAGTTCTGTGCCCGTATGCATGATTTTTTTGGGGGCAAATCTAATGACGTGGCGAGGGAGCACACAAGTGTGGCATGTTGGAACGACTAACGCACCCGTTCAGAGGGATGTTTAGCAGGATGAGGGACTGGGGAAGAACTATGGGCTTATACCGGGCATTGGCGCGCAACAATACACAGTTTATGTTGCCTGACCAAATAAAACGATCATATGTTGCCATTCATAAACAGTGATGTCTACAGGTTCTATGGCTTTTCGATTCTTAAACCCCCCCTACCACCAATGGCATACATGGTGTTGTATGTGGTTTGGCCACACG
>JAWIIG010000180.1:0-45403 GCA_033557465.1 Ichthyophis bannanicus
GGGCTATTGGCATGGGGGGTTTATGACTGGAAATGGGTAATATTAACTATTGGCAGGGGAGGGCCGTAGGACTGGAAATTGGCTATTGGCAGGGGTGGTTATGACTGGAAATGGGCTATTTGCAGGAGGGGTTTTGACTGGTAATGGGGCCTTGGCTATGGTGGGGGCTATTACTGGGCATGTGCAGGTGGGGTTTAGGAAGGACTGGCGGTGGGCTTGATGGGGGAGTTAGGACTGGTTATGAGCTATGGAGGGGCTGACTGAAATGGGGTAATGGGGGTTCATGGCTGGAATTGGTCTATTGGCAGGGGGGTTTAGACTGGTAATGGGCTATGTTGGGGGCTAGGACTGGAAATGGGCAGATGGGGGTTAGGAACTGGAGGTGGGCTGATTGGGAGTTAGGACTGGTAATGGCCTATGAGGGGAGGTAAGGACTGAAAATGGGGTGCTGTGGGATAATACTGCAAGAGGGCTATGAGGGGGGACTAGGACCTGGTAATGGGCTATGGGGGGGGTTAAGACTGAAAATGGGGTGATGGGGGTAAAACTGGAATTGCGCTATGGGGAGGTTAGGACTGTAGACGTCTATGGGCGGTTTAGGACGTAATTGGGCTATGGTGGGTCCTAAGACTGGTAATGGGCTGGGGGGGGTTGCTAGGACTGGAAAATTGCGCTGAGTGGAAGGGGGGCTTGACTTGCCAAATGGCTGATGGGGAGTGGGGCTTGGAATGGAAATGGGCTGTTAGGGAGGGAGCTCGGATTGGCAATGGGCTGATGGGGGGCTAGGATTGGAAATGGGCTGATGCAGGGACGAGAAGGGAGCGGCTTGCTGAGTGTGGCTGGAACTAGAAGGGAGCTGATGTTGGGGGAAGGATTATGAATGGGATGGATTGGGAAAGTGAAATGGATAGGGGAAAAATATTTTGTCTGGGAGAAAGACAAGTCTACAATTGGCCAGGTATTGGGTAGTCGTGGGGATTGAGGATGGAGGGGTAAAATTTGAGTTGATGAAATAGGAATGATGAAAGTGAAAAAGGAGAAAGATTAGTATGTTAAAGCAGATGTAGCGAAGAGAATGGAAAAAACAAACCAGGAGAGAAGAAAGGGCAAATGGACAGCAGACGATGGAGAGTTAGCAGAAGACATGAAGAAACCAGAAGAAAGTGGCTGGAACAATTGCAACTGAAAAAAAATGCACAAAAGGTAGAAAAAATCTCTTTATTTTGAATTTATTAACTGGAATATGTCAGCTCTGGAAATTGTGCATCATTATGATGGTTTGCGCTTTGGTTTAATACAAGAGGAAATTAATTTATAGATTTTATTTCTACAGTGTTGTTTGTACATTCCAAGTTTGGCTTGTCCTGGGGTTTTCCCAGTTTAATTTATTGTCTTCCTGTTTTCTAAATCTTTTAGGCTTTCTTTATCCATCATCCATTAAAGAGGCCTGTTTACTAAAAGTTAGGGGCATGTTTACTAAAGTCCCCCAATTCGCGCGCCGCAAACTAGCGCTAAACGGCAACGCCGCCACTGAAACGTGCATAAACGCGTTTAAAACGCCCCGCACACGTGCGTTCCACCACCGCAACAGGTACGCGACACACCAACGGGCCCCCGTACAAGTGCGGGCCCGCAAATGTCCGATAGAGGCGTGGAACGGCTAAAGGAGGGTGGAGGAGTTCTCCGGAGGGGCGGAGGGACGGGGTCAATGGGTGGAGCGTGTGAGGGGATAGTGTCCCCGCGCCGTACCGGGCCCGAAATTTTGCATGTAAAAACTACCGCGAGTGAAACACTCGCGGTAGAAAGCAAATTTAAAGGGCAGAGAAACCATTTCCGTCATCAATGTACAGCAAAAACCGGGGAAACCTGCAAAACGTCAGCAGTGGTGATACATGTGCACCGACCAACATTGCAAATAAAAAAAAAGCTAAATGACCACAATACCACATCTAAAAAATTAAAAGTCTGCGGGGGAACAGTGGCTAGCAATGGGCCCAAATAGAAAACACACCCAGAAGAGTTTACAAAAAAATGAATGAACCATTGAAAGGTGTATGGAGGGGAGCCTCAACCAAAAAACAACAACCCAACCCCACGTTTGTAGCTGTCCTGGGGTTGTCCCCCCCCCTGTATGTTCATGAAAATCTCTGTAGGCCATGTTGGTTATATCTGTAGCGCCCCTTCCCGTGGTCCATGTCTGGGTATGATTTGTACGTTTGTCAACCGGACCTGGTGAAGGGAGCCCATAGTAAAATTGTGCGAGAGCAGGGTGTGTGACCCCATCCTGCCAGTTTTATCATCCCCAGGTACTGCACCATCTCTGTGGCAACAGTGTAGTGCAGTTGTACACAGCCAGTACCTATACGACCATAGGGTCACAGGTTCAAGTCCCATCTGGGTCTCATGTGCACTTATGTTTTTCTCCACCACTAATCAGAGCGATTGAAGACACCCCTTTTTTTGGTGCAGAGAACAGTTAGCATGTTGCAAACATCCTTCCGTTCATACTCCACACCGCACACACATCAGAACAATGGGCATCAGCCACATCCGAGTTGCCCAAATGCAGTCCTGGAGTGGCTCCACTCAATTAGGACATATGCTTATGCTAAGATAAGTAAGTGCTATAATGTTGGTGGGACTGTACAGATGGTGTGAGAGGGAAGTGGCTGCCAGCGACAGCATACCATTTGACTAGCGAGGTGCAGGCTGCCACCGTCCACTAGTGTGAACCAAGACAATCAAAACTGTTTATGGTACAGATCAATGACGTCCCAGGGAACTCCGCCAAGCTGTAGATACACAGTGGTGCAGTTTAACACAAAACCGAAAGTGGATTAAACACCATACGGTCACAGGTTCCAAGTTCGGCTGTGTATATTGGCAATCATGAGCACATATTTTACTCATCAAATAAACCATGGTAGGAAGCAAACACTTTAAGGCAGAGGACAGTGGACTCAGTAAAAACCCCCCCATTTACCATCCACAAACCACACCACACCATGAACAGGGCGCTCACCTAGATCAGAGTAGCCCACACCAGTGTTGGACGACCACACCACAGTCCGGTTCCCTGCTGCCTCTAATACAAAGTGACTGTGCCTGCATATCTATGTACCCCCCTCATGTTCATGCAGATGTCGCACATGCATATCCAGGAGGGACAGCATAAATACTAAAACAGGGTCAGCCACAACCATGAGATGATGTGGGAATGGCCTCTGAAACGCACCAGCCAACATGCCCTGACACACCCACGCCCCCCAGGCTGCATTGGACAATGCATCCTGGAAAGGCTGGACATTGGGACCTGCCTGTAACCGCCAATAGTAGCATTTGCAGATGTCACCAATGCAACCCCACACCTTGGGACATGGTTCACAGCTATCTAATGTCATAATTGAACACAGTGAGATTTGATTGTATAATGGGTCAGCACATTTTGCCCATTGCGGACCACATGACAATCATGCAGATGTGTGTCACTCCTGTGTTGCAGCAGGTCTGTTGTAGTACAGTGTGTACATCCTGGGTGGTTGACCCCCCACACAGCTATGTTTAACATATCCATGCCTGACACTGTTCCCAGGACCTGTTGTGTCGCATATGGCTGTTAAACCACTTTATTTGTACAACACAAGACGACCCACCCTGGTAATGGTCACAGCAAATGTGATACATCAACATACACTCACAAGAAAGGCCGGGCTAAAAGATAGGCAATGTTGGAAGGGTTTCCTGCTCCTGCAGCATAACATGTGTCATGAGTCAACCTGCTGAAGGAGAGAGCATGTTGTCCCCACACCAATGGCTATTTTCCGTCCTAGGTAGTCCCCCCCAAACCATAATGCACGCAACAATAGGTAGTTGCATACATGCACAGGTGATGTTTCAACAACTGATTGGCACCCGCCCTAACATGTCCTTCCGCCTTTTCGCCGAGGTGTACTTGGATCCGTGGGTGTCAGTGGCAGGTGGCCAGATACGAATGGAGCCAGAGACCCCTGACACGTGGGTGCACTGGCCCATAACAGAAAGGGCCGCTAGTACAAACAGCCATTCTATTTGCAGGGTCTACATTGACGCAGTGTCCTCATGGTGGTGCAGGGGACACAGCCCGTGTTTTAGTGGCTACAAAGATAACAAGTTCAACTCCCAGCTGGGGGCACTCGGCAACACAGTGCACCCTTTTTATCCACCAGTAAACCGTTATTGGTAATAAAAACACCACCGTGCAGGAAAGAAAAGTTCTTTCTGAGGATTTGTTATTTTACCATAAGGTAGCTCCTAGCCCTCCTAAAGTTTCCAACACCTACAGCAGAGTACACACAATGCAGAACCGGAGTGGCACATTTCAGTTAGCTGTGATGCTGTCCCCCAATATAACGCCTCTTTCCATGGTGGTGTACGCCTACTGACTGGCAGAGGGGGCCGTGGCTGCTGCAAGCCACAGCAGATGCTGGCCTAGCTACCCTCATGTGTCCTGCAGTCCCATCCACCAGACAGGCACTGGGTGACAAACCGCCATGGACTCCCCCGGGAATGAGCTGTTGCCTGCTAAGACGGTGGTGCAGTACACATAGCACAGTTCCCAAGAGCAGAAGGCCCTAGGTTCATAATCTCAGCTGGGGCACCTGCCAATCCCACCCCCCCATTTTCTTTCACATTCACAAAACCTGCTAGTCAGACTGCAATTCCCCTGCTGATGAGAGAAGCTTTGAAAAGGACAACTTATTTTACAATAAACAGCACACACCACAGAAACATATGCCTCGCCCCCAGTACAGTCCCCCCAAATGCAGCCCAGGCGACGCACAAAGAACACCCATGTTCGCTGATATATCCAATACAGATTCCGTGGGGGCTGCCAGTTAATTGAACACCACCATGGTGGACCTCTGCCTGAGAGGCATATTCATACAAGGACATCATTTAAAACCCTGAACCATTTTTGTGTGTGCCATATTGCCCTGGTTTTTCTGAAAATTTGGCCTACATCCGTGGGCAACAGGGCCAGAAACACTTCCCCCTGCAGGCCCCAAGATCTGATGACCAATGCCGTTGCATGATTGTTTGGTCCCTGTGTGCCCCTCCCATGAACTAGCATGTGCAGACATTACCAATCAAACACTACACATGGCGATAAATCACAAGAATATAAGAAGACTGTTATGAGAAGTGACTGTTAGAAATGTCTATGAGAAGCACAAGCAGATAATCGAGCTGTAACATACCAAAGTATCAGATGTATTTACAATTTGTCCAGGTCCAGTTGCCCTCCAGAGATTGTCCGCCTGGAACATAATCACAACCATGATACCGCCAACGTTGCCCTCAGCCCCCGTGTGCCCCATTACTGTTGCGTTGGTCTTCTGCTTCTCAAAATACCGGGACATCGGCTCACTGCTGTCCTATGTTTGTAGGGAGTTGTGTGTCCCTGTTTGATTCCAGTGTGTGCTGGCTGTCCACCACCTCCAACATGCCCCCAATGATAGCACCGTTGCCATTATTGGTTCATGCAAATACTGATTTTTTTCCCCCCACTCTGTAAATTGTAATATGTATTTAAATTGTTAAAATTTAAATGTGACTGTAAATAAGTTTAACCCCCAAAACAGTAACCATGTGTGCCGTGACCTCCCATTCCTCTATGTATATACTCCCCCACTGTCCTGATTCGCCTTATCCCAAAAGAAGAATCAAACCGCTACTGATCGCTGTAAGCAGCTATATATAACATGGGGTTTCAAAAATAAATAAAATAAAAATAAAAATAGTTGCATACTGATGCATCAAAGGTATCCTGGTTATAGAACACACAGGGTTGCAGGAGCAGGATGCAGGCATACACAAGTGCAAATTTGCATTCCTAGGACCATGTTGTTCCTTGCTGATCACACGTTCCCCTCCAACAACCATGGTGCCCATAGCAATTTCGGTGAGGAGGGTTTCCCCCTCAACACCTATGATCAGTGATCACGGCCATGGGCTCTGTTTTACAACATATTGCCATACAGTAGTTCCCCTCCTCTGTGATTGTTTATTGGTTGGTGTGGTCTATATAGGGTGCCCAATCACTGTGAAGTCGCCAACTGGCAATGGGGTTTGTGCACACCTCCCATTAAATGTGTTCACAGAGTGTCCCTTGTAGCAGGCAGTATGACACTTTCAGGCGGCCTGAAAGCAGTTACCATGGTGTTTGGCTGGAACACCTTGCAGTGTCCGTATCTGGCCACCCACTGTGGCCGTCTTGCTGCAAAAAGGTGTCAGATGGTGTTGGTTGAGCTGGGGTGGCTCTGGCTCATCTGGTCTTGTCTGCCCTGATCTAGACATATGGATATGTTCACAATTGCAGAGAGTGACCTGTATTACTGGGTACTACCCAGGCAGAATGAGGGTTGTCCATTGGTCAACTGCTAGCACGGTAAGTTGGGCTACAGAATGTGCTAATTGTAAATATTGTGGCAAGTGTGGTTTGACAGGGAAAGTGCAGGTGGTCCAGCCCCACTATAGCCAATGTGGCCAGAAATCACCCTTACACCCCTTCCACATATCTTATGAATAGCATGCTCTCACAAACGAGATGCACCCTTGGGTTAGCAATTGTAAAGCCCACAAGGCCCAGATGGGTCAGGGAAATACAGATGCCTGAAGGAGGAAACTGTATACATCAAACTCTTCATACATCGTCTGACAAACTGCATCGGATTTTCCTTGGCCCGCCCAGCCCATACAGGTGCTGTGGTGTCTCACCTCACCCTCGGATTGATTACAAGCCACACACACTGTGAGGTTTCTGTCCCCACTCTCTGTTACCTTCAACACAGACTGTCCTGTCCACAAAACTATGTCCAGGTGCTGGGTTTGGGTTGCACCCCCTATCGTTGGCAAACTTAAGTAGACTGCTGCTTTGCAGTGTGCAGGGCATCCTTGGGTTGAAGTAGGACTGACGTTAAACCCTGTTAACTGCAGCACAAAGTCCTTCCTAGGTTCATATTGCAAGACGGCCCAGAATAGCCTTCATCACAACCCCAGAGCTGTAGTCCATTTGTGACTGCAATGCCTAAGGAGAAAATGTTTGTTAGTTCAAATTCTAAATTGTGGTTTCTACAAGGAAAGTATTTTTAATATAGCCCTGCCTTTGGCCCATCAGACTTCCCACCAGTCAGCAAGTATTGTGGGGCAACGTGTCTCAAATAAACATCCCTTGAACAAGGCAGTGTCACATTAGTTTAAATTTGTTTTTTACAAGGTCCATGGGGGCTCATCAAGGTGTGAAACGTGGGTAATGTCCCTCAAGTACTGGCAACCTGTAAACACCCTCACCGGGCATTAACCCAGGTAGAAACCCTATACGGTGTTCCTGGTGGGTTACCTGCGGCTGACAGCACGGTTGGATCTCAACAACAACCACCAGTACTCTCCACAGTCATGGACATTTCATTGGCTTCACCCACCCATAACCGTCACGGTAAATATGGAGGACCGGATGCACCCTCTGGGCTTCCCCATGCAGCAAGGTTTTCGGTGTGGGCCCACAGCTTAGAATTTATAAGAACCGATGTCTGGCTTGCCGCAGAGGCATCCATGCAGACCATTGGGGTTGTTGGTTACCAGGGTTTGTGGTGCTCACCATCAGTGAGTCATTGTGGTTACATATGATGTCGGCAGCAGTGTGAGTGTCTTGCCACCAGCAGCACCTCTTGTTAAGGTAGGAACGGGCTCTGGGGCACGTAATAATGTTGCAAAGTATGGAAAATAGATGTTTTGCACAGCATAGATGTAGATGGAAAGCACCATGGCCAATGGTGTTACAACGTATGATAATGTGAGCTGCCCGTCGATACAGGCACTCCAGAGCGCAAAAGGGAAGATGTAAGCCATGATGCCGTCGTATAAGCAGCCAATGTATCCACCATTGCTCTATATCTCATCCCCAGGACTGTAATGCCAGCAGATCTAACCAAATTGTAATGTGGAGTGTGGTGACCTGCTGTCCCACATTGCCCGGTGTCCCTAATGTCCCTAACCCACGCAACCTATTTTTCCTGTAGTAATGCACAACCCCCAGTAATAACCCCCGCAAAACACCTATGGCAACCACCAAATCATTGATGTCTGTACAATGGTGAATCAAACACCGAACAGAGCCAAATAACACACATCATGCATGCTATCACCAGGTTTTGCTTGACCCCTGACGCGGATTGTGTTTGTTTGCAACCATTGCCTAGCAGTGGGCAAGAGCACTATCTTGCTCAATGGGTGACACACATAGCACAACCTCATCTGACAATGGCACTTGGAATCAGTGCACATATGTGTCCCAAGGTTCAAGACCACATTGTGTGAACAAGTAATATTCAGAATCATTAAATTATGTTATAGGGAGATGAGAGATACCTTGTAGCTAATGGGAGCCATCGCAAACCACATGCAACCTATTTGTATTAATAAATGTAAAACATGTGGTATGAATTCTGCGTGCCGCGACTTATATTTGCCCTTTTCATGGAGCCGCAGCCAATGCGGAACAGCATGTGGGGCAAGCAGTGTTGAGGGCCAGCAGCCATGCGGCGCAGCACGTGCTTTCCCTCCGATACGCACCAAATGGCGGAATTGGCGTCGTGAGCGTTCGCGCTCCTACACCGCCCGAAAAAAAATGGCGTCAGGGATCAGGAAGCCCGCCTTCATCTTACATGTCAGGCTTTGCCCTCCCTGGGGCTCCCTTATTGGCCCCTAAACAAACAATCCTTTTCCCAGGGCCCTCCAGGATATAAAACTGGGTGAAGGTGCTGAGGGCCTGGGAGAGGGTGACCAGTCGCTTTAAGACCGTGAGGCCTGACCACCCACGTGAAGTAGGATAATAGGCCACAGTTCACAAAACCATATACACAGACAGGGGTGGCTGTCATCTTTCCATGCTGTTGTGTGTAATTAGCCTAGAATACATTACGTGGTAGATACGGGAAACCACATGCCTATGCATTGTGTAACACCATCTGAGTGTGTGCCCATGTAGCCATGTTCAGATCCATGTGCCCACAGAGGGCATGGAATGCCCCCCTATGGCGTCATGACCCCGCTGCTGGCAGTGATGTACTACAGACCACGGTAACACAGCTAGGCCAACCATCAATCCTAAGGATGGTCCTAGAATCACCATGTGCTGATGGAGGTATCTGCCTCTGGAGGGGAACACATCGGGGAGACCATCAGGGGTCGTGAAACCTTCAGCACAAATCCCTGACGCACACAGGTGGCCAGGGGTTGTTAACAACTTGTGGTATACTCACTACATTCCCCTCCCCTCAGGGCTACAGAGAGCCACTCAAAGGTGTGCCCTGGGCCACCCGGGCGATATAGATCTGCGCCCTCATGTTACTATGACACATAACCCCATCAGCTCCAGGAGTTCGAGAGATTCCCTCCAAGTGGGTCCCCTATCCCCCTGGGCCCTATGTTGTGTGTGTCCCCCCCTAAGTGTAGTTTGGAACCCCTCCTCCCTAACTCCAGGAGTGCAGAGATTGCATCCAAGTGGGCTCTCTATCACCCTGGAGCTATGGATCTGTGTCCTAATGTAACTTTGACACCCCCTCCACCCCACTCCCAGGAGTGCAAGCGCGGCCAATCCAAGTGGTTCCCCCAATCACCCTGGGCCTATGTTTTTGGTTTCCCCCCCATGTAGTTTGAAACCCTCCCCCCTACCTCCAGGAAGTGCAGTCAGTTGGGCCATCCAAGTGGGCTCTCTATCACCCTGGAGCTATGGAGCCTGTGTCCCTAATGTATCTTTTGAACCCTCCTCCCTAACTCCAGGAGTGCAGAGAGGCCATCCAAGTGGGGTCCCCCCTCAATCAGCCCTTGAGCCTATGGTTGTTTGTCCCCTAATGTTTTTTGAACCCTCCTCCCTAACTCCAGGATTGCAGAGAGGCCATCCAAGTGGGCTCTTCTATCACCCTGGATTCTATGGATCTTGTGTCCCCTAATGTATTTTGAAACCCTCCTCCCTAACTCCAGGAGTGCAGATGAGGCCATCCAAAGTGGGCGCTCTCTATCACCCTGTAGCCTATGGATCTGTGTCCTAATGTAGTTTGAACCCTCCCCCCTAACTCCAGGAGTGCAGAGCCAGATAGGCCATCCCGTGGTCCCCCCAATCGCCCTGGAGCCCTAGGTTTGTTTCCCCAATGTAGTTTGAACCCTCCTCCCCAACTCCCGGAGTTCCAGAGAGGCCATCCAATTGGGCTCCTCTATCCACCCCTGGGCCTATGCGAATTTCTGTGGTTTCCTATGTTAGTTTGAAACCCCCCCCCCCCTAACTCCCCAGGAGTTGCAGATCGATAGCCATCCAATTTGGCCTCTCTATCACCCTGGAGCTATGGATCTGTGTCCCATGTAGTTTGAAACCCCTCCTCCCTAACTCCAGGAGTGCAGAGAGCCCCATCCAAGTGGGTCCCCCATCACCCTGGGGCCTATGGTTGTGGTGTCCCTGTAGTAATGAACCCTCCTCCCTAACCCCGTAGTGGCCATAGAGGCCATCCAAGTTGTGCCTCTCTATCACCCTGGAGCGTATGGATCTGTTGTCCTAATGTAGTTTGAAAACCCTCCCTCCCTAACTCCCAGAGTGCAGAGAGGCCCATCCAAGTGGGGCTCTCTATCACCCTGGGAGCTATGGATCTGTGTCCTAATTTAGTTTGGAACCCTCCCCTCCCTAACTCCAGGAGTGGCAGAGAAGGCCATCCAAGTGGGCTCTCTAGCACCCTGGAGCGATGAGTTCTGGTGGTCCCTAATGTAGTTTGAACCCTCCTCCCTAACTCCAGGAGTGCAGAGAGGACCATCCAAGTGGGCCCTCTATCCACCCTGGGAGCTATGGCTTCTGGTTGGTCCTAATGTATTTTGAAAACCCTCCTCCCCTAACTCCAGGAGTGGCCAGAGGCCATCCAAGTGGGCTCTCTATCACCCCTGGAGCTATGGATCTGTGCCCCTGATTGTAGGTTTTGAACCCTCCTCCCTAACCCCAGGAGTGCAGAGAGGCCATCCAAGTGGGCTCTCTATCACCCTGGAGCTTATGGATCGTGGGTGTCCTAATGTTAGCTTGAACCCTCCTCCCTAACTCCAAGGCGTGCAACGAGGGAGGCCCAATCCAAGTTTCCTCCTATCACCCTGGAGCCTATGGACCTGTGTCCTATATGTAAGTTTGCAACCCGCCTCCCTAACTCCAGGATTGCCAAGATAGGCCACCCAAGTGTGCTCTCTAACTCACCCTTGACTATGGATCTTGTGTTCCCTAATGTAGTTTTTGAACCCTCCCCCCTAACTCCAGGAGTGCAGAGAGGCCATCCCAGTGGGTTCTCCCACAACCCTGGCCTATGGTTGTGGTGTCCCAATGTAGTTTGGGAACCCTCCGTCCCTAACTCCAGGAGTGCCGAAGGGGGCCCCCCTCCAAGTGGGCTACTCTATCACCTGGATTAACTGGATCTGTGTTCCTAATGTTCCTTTGAACCCTCCCCCTAACTCCAGGAGTGCGGAGAGGCCATCCAAGTGGGTCCCCCCATCACCCTGGGGCCTATGTTGATTTGTCCCCCAATGTAATTTTCACCCTCCTCCCTAACGCCAGGAGTGCCGAGAGGCCATCCAAGTGGTCTCCTCTATCACCCTGGAGCTATTGATCTTGGGTCCTACTGTAGCTTGACCCCCCCTCCCTAACTCCAGGAGTGCAGAGAGGCCATCCACGGTGGGGCTCTCTATCACCCTGGAAGCTATGGATCGGTGTCCTAAAATTGTAGTTTGAACCCTCCTCCCTAACTCCAGTGTGGGCACAGAGAAGAGAGGACGGAGGGGAGGGAAAGAGAAGGGGAGGGGGTGGGGAGGAGAGCCAGAGAAGGGGATCCTAGTGTAGATGTGTAAGAGGGAGGGAGGAGGGAGCAGGGGAGAGGGGAGGGGGGGGGGGGGGGAGGGGAAAAGGAAAAAGGGAAGAAGTGGGTAGGAGAGGAGGGGGGGGAGGGGCAGGGAGGCAGAAGTGGGGAAAGGGCGGGGGGGGGGTGAAGAGTTAGAAGATGGTCGGAAGGGAGGGAGCACACAGAAGATGGGGAAAGAAGTGGAGGGAGGGCGAACCAGGGTGACGAGGGAGAGACGGAAGGGGGGGGTGAGGCAATGGAGTGAGACGAAGAGGGGAAAAAGGAGTGCAGGAGGAGGGAGGAGGGCACATAGAAAAAGCGGGGGGGAGGAAGGGAGGGAGGAAAGAGTGGAGAGAGGGGGGCCAAGGATGACAAGTGGGGCAAAAGGGAGGGGGTGCAGAGAAGCTGGGGGGGGAAAAAGGAGGGGAAGGAGAAGGAGGAGGAGGGGCGGAAGCACACGGGGAGCTAAGGATCTGTGTCCTAGGGGGGGAGAGTGAAAGAGCCAAGAAAGGGAGGGGGGCAGAGAAGCCGGGAATGGGGGGAGGAAGAGAGGGATGGAGAGGCAAAGGAGTTTGAGAAGGAAGGGGACAGGGAAAGGAGGAGCAAAGGGGGAGGGGCAGAGCCATAGAGGGGCACGGAGGGGGGGGGGGGAAGGGGGGAGATAGGGCAGAGGTGAGGGAAGTGAGAGGGAAAGAACAAGCACCACCCACAAGCTATGGGGAAGAGCCGTAGTGGGTGAGGCAAGACACAGGGACGGAAGGAGAGCCAGGGCACACAAGCGGAATGATGAAAGTGGGGTAGTTAGGGGGAGGGGAGGGCAAGGGAACAGAGGAAGGGGGGGGAGGGGGAGGCGGAGGGGGTGAGGAGAAATTAAGAGAACCCTTAGGAAGAGGGCGGAAAAGAGCATGGAGAGGGAGAAAGTGTGGGGCGGGGGGAGAGGAACAATGTTGTTGCCGGAAGAGTGCAGAACTTCCGGCGGGGGGCGGGCATCCCCAAGTGGGCCCTAATCACCCCTGGAGCCCTTTATGGGTTCCCTGTGGGGCCCTAATGTAGTTGTTGAAAAACCCTCCCCACCCCCTAACTCCAGGCACGTGCAGATGAGGCCCCAATCCAAGTGGTGGTCCCCCCTATCACCCTGGGCCTATGGTTTGTGTGGCCTAATGTAGTTTGAAACCCTCCTCCCTAACTCCAGGAGTGCACAGAGGCCATCCCCGTGGGGTCTCTCTCACCCTGGAGCTGATGGATCTGTGTCCTAATGTAGTTTTTGAACCCTCCTCCCTCACGCCAGGAGTGCAGAGAGGCCATCCCAGTGGTTTACCCCTATCACCCTGGTGCCTATGGTTTTGTGATCCTTACTGTATGTTTGAACCCTCCTCCCTAACTCCAGGAGTGCAGAGAAGGCCATCCAAGGTGGGCTTCTCTAATCACCCTGGAGCTATGGGGTCGTGTGTCCTAATGTAGTTTGAACCCCTCCCACCTAACGCCCCAGGAGTGCAGAGAGGCCAGTGCCAGTTGGTCCCCCCAATCACCCTGGCCTAGTGGTTTGGTGTGTCCTAATGTAGTTTGAACCCTCCCTCCCTAACTCCAGGAGTGCAGGAGGGTGGGGGGGGGGTGGGGCCATCACCAAGTATAATGGTCTCTCTAATCACCCTGGAGCTATGGATCTGGTGGTCCTAATGTAGTTTTGAAACCCTCCCCCTCCCTAACTCCAGGAGTGCAGAGAGGCCAGCCAAGTGGGGTCTCCTATCACCCTGGAGCTATGGATCCTAGTGTCCCTAATGTAGCTTGAACCCTCCTCCCTAACTCCAGGAGTGCAGAGAGGAGCCCCACACCCCCACCAAGTGGGGCTCTCTATCACCCTGGCGCTTTGGATCTGTGTCCGACTGTAGTTTTGAAAACCTCGTCCCTAACTCCAGGAGTGCCAGAGAAGTGCCCCCAAGTGGCTCCTCTATCACCCTGGAATCTATCGAGATTTGTGTCCTACATGTTAATAATTTGAACCCTCCACCCTCAATCCCATAGTGCAGAGAGGCCATCCAAGTGGTTCCCCCCTCTACCACCCTGGTGCTATGGTTGGTGGTGTCCCAAATGTAATTTGAACCCTCCTCCCTAACTCCAGGAGTGCAGAGAGGCCATCCAAGTGGGCCTCTCTAATCACCCTGGCGCTATGGATTCTGTGTCCTAATGTACTTGAACCCTCCACCCTACCTCCAGGAGGTGCAGAGAGGCCCATCCCAAGTGGGTCCCCCACACCACCCTGGCCTATGGTTGTGTGTCCCAATGTAGTTTTAACCCTCCTCCCTAACTCCAGGAGTGCAGAGAGGCCATCCAAGTGGGCGCTCTATCACCCTGGAGCTATGGATCCCTGTGTCCTAAATAGTTTGAAACCCTCCGCCCTAACTCCATGAGTGCAGAGCTGCCATCCAAGTGGGGTTCCCCCTATCACCCTGGTGCCTATGGTTGTGTGTCCTAATTTATTTTTGAACCCTCCTCCCCCGAACTCCCAGGAGTGCAAGAGAGGGCCAGCCAAGTGGGCTCTCTATCCCCCTTGAGCTATGGCTTCTGTGGCCCTAATGTTAAGTTTTTGAACCCTCCTCCCTAACTCCATGAGGGCAGAAGAAGGGCCATCCAGGTGGGGCCTTCTCTAGTCCACCTGGAGCTATGGATCTGTGGTCCTAATGTCGTTTGAACCCTCCACCCTAACTCCAGGAGTGCAGAGGGCCCATCCAAGTGGTCTCCCCATCATCCTGGAGCCCTATGGATTTGTGTCCCAATGTAGTTTTGACCCTCCTTCCCAACTTTCCAGGAGTGCAGAGAGGTCCATCCAAGTGGGCTCTCTAATCCACCCTGGAGCTATGGGAGCTGTGTCCTAATGTAGTTTTGAACCCTCCTCCCTAACGCCAGGAGTGCAGAGAGGCCCATCCAAGTGGGGCTCTCCTATGCACCCTGTATCTTATGGATCTGTGGTCCCTATGTATTTTGAACCCTCCTCCCTAAACTCCAGGAGTGCCGAGAGGCCCCCATCTCAAGTGGGGTCCCCCATCACCCTGGAGCCCTATGGTTGTGTTGTCCCCAATGTAGTAATTGGAGGGACCCTCCTCCCTAACTCCCAGGAGTGCAGAGCTATGCCATCCAAGTGGGCTCCCTCTATCACCCTGGAAAGCTATGGATCTTTGTTCCTAATGTAGTTGAAACCCTCCGCCCCTACCCCAGGATTGCAGAGAGGCCCTCCAAGTGGGATCTCTATCACCCTGTAGCTATGGAATCTGTTGTCCCCGAATGTAGTTTGAACCCCCCTCCTAACTCCAGGAGGGCAGAGAGGCCATCCAAGTGGGCCTCTCTATCAACCCTGAGCATATGGTCTGTGTCCCCTAATGTATTTGAATGAACCTCCCTCCTAGCTCCAGGTGCAGAGAGGGCCATCCCAGTGGGCTCCCTATCAACCTGTAGCTTATGGGAGTCCTGGGTGTCCTAATGTAGTTTGAACCCTCCTCCCTAACTCCCAGGAGGTGCAGAGAGGCCCCATCCCAAAGTGGGCTCTCTATCACCCGGGCGCCTATGGATCTGTGTCCCTAATTGTATTTGGAACCCTCCTCCCGAACTAGTAGTGCAGAAGAGGACCATCCCAATTGGGGTTTGTCTGCCACCATGGCGATAGGTATGCATGTACAGTGTATGCTAGGCGACATCCACCATCACCGGTTTGTCTGTCCATCCCCATCACAGTATGCCACAGTCCACCACCCTGGTGATAGTTCACGTGTGAGGGTTTGTTGGTTCAGGCTCAATTATCTGTTACCACATGCAGGCCTGATACATCATCTGGCGTCCAGGGTGTCACCATGTTTGCAGAAATGCTGTAATCTTGCTGATGATAATGCCGTAGTACACCCAATAACCGTGTTTGCTTAATAGCTTATTGTAACCCGGAGGTATTCTCATTCCCATATGTCCCACCTTAGGGTAATATTGGTCTTGTTGCAACTCACACCGCCCCTATTGTGGGCACCATAGTCCAACACCACTCACTGTACATGTATGGAACATGTTATGTAGATGCCTGATTATGTTTGCTTTCACAAAAGCTATCACACACAGTAGCCTCCCGAGATTGGAAGCCAACCCCTTGCGAGAGGGCCATGAGCACAGCCTTGTATGCAGAATTGATGTTTACCTTCACAAATTGCCTACAGGCACAATGAACCCTTTTTGGTCTACATGTACCGCACAGCTAGCTGCCTCTGGGGGGTTTCCAGACAACACATCCCGGTTGCACACTAACAGCCCTCATCCCCCAATTTACTGGCCGAACAGCACATCTCCGTGTAATGTGTCCATTGTTCCCTAAATTTTGTGTGTGCACGCACAGTCTCATAGAACCCTCAGGGACACAGGTCAGAGGAACATAAACGCAAGCACCACCCGAGAAGCTTGGAAGGGTACAGATTCCAAGTCCACAACCGCCAGTATGCTGTGTCTCTCACAGTCCGTCAAGGTACGTCCTGATGTAGCTATCATTAGCCCTATTCATCCGGACACACCAACTCCATGTGTTTTGGTCTGTAATTACATCCCTGGCCATTCTAGATATCCATGTGTCATGGACCTGCCCCCTGCCACGGTGCTCCAGGGCAAACCACTCAATGTCACATGTAATGTTAACACAAAAATGTTTGAACCGTTTACATCTGGGTGCCCATTGCTGTTGATGGCCTTACATGTACAGTTCAATGGTGACGCCGCTACATGTATCTTAATGTTAATACCTACTGGGCTACAGGCCTCCCCATGGACATCCACATTGGCCAAACAAATGTGCCCATTAACTCCCATGTCCCTGTCAAGGGTGGCCAAAGGGAGACTTCCCCATGCATTTAGTGAGACATGGACATTGCGCATTAGGTGTCGCTCTGCACACATATTCCACACCCACATTGAGGCATGTAAATGTGGCACTGGTGACAGATATTCACCTGGACTATTCCATTAGGGCAATGACCCATAGCCTTTCTGTGATGCAGTGAGCAAGGACAGTATTGACTGCTCCCCCCCCTCCCCCATAACCCGCCTATGTTAGTACCCCACGCGCATGTGGCACCTGCCCTGTTGAAACGCCCAATTGCTGCTCCCCAGTGGCATAATGTCCCCGCAAAATGTCATCTCTGTGTCCCGTTCCTAAGTGAAGTACACCTGTATGGAAAAGCAACCCCTGTGTGATGTCACTGCTGAGGGCCCCACTAACTGTGACACTGGTGTATCTGATATCCCCGCCACTAGTAGCTGTGTTTACATGATTTTCAAAGACAACACCAGGGGCAAACTGAGAACTTACCCAAATACCGTTTTGCTCTTCTAATATATGCTCAGGCCCAAACCATGCCATTAGCATGGAGAAACACACCCATGTGCGGGGAGGACATGCCTCCAGGAATGCCAAACCCTCATTTTCACTGTCACCCATGCCGATGTGCTGACTGCCACGGCCCCACATGTGACCCTGTCACCAGGAATTTGAACCAGTGGGATGGCATCCCAGAGGGTGTGGTTTTGGCCCGAGACGTCCAGCCCATGCGCCCACAACCCCCCAACCCCCCACCAAATGTGGCTGGTTGGGTAGCCATTTCCCCATGGTTTTGACATGTGTCGTGTTTATCACCATCTAGACCAACATATTGTGGCCAGCATTTTCCCAGAGGGACATAAACCCCACAATAGGGATGTTCCCCCTGGCAGTGGCACTGACAAATGCAGTGTAGGGGTGACAACAGCTTTCTGGTGTTTACCACCAGGCCCAACAAAGGGAGTCCATAACCACTATACCAGTGGGGAGTCGGCACATGCGTCATAACACCACGTGTTTAGCATTGGGGGCAATGGGATGTGGTCCCATGACAACTTCCAAAGCATAGCAGGTGTCACTAGCACACAGATTGATTTGGTCAAGACACGTGCCTCAAGCCATCCCTAGTACACCAGGGTACCAGACAACCCCCCCATGACACACATATTGTGGTCATTGGCACACACAATGTTTTTGGCGCAACAGCATGGGCAAGATGGGCCCTCAATGCAGATGTCATTTGTGTGGTAACACATTGGTAACCATGTAAATGCAGACACTACTCGCCTGTGTTCCAACACTGCATGCTCCCAGAAACCACAGGGAACAACATATGTGCAATCCCCCTAGGTTCCTAGAGAATGGTGACACTGTCTCAGAGTTCCAGTAATGTGAATTGCAAGGGGGTCCAGCCCTGTCCAAAATGGAAAGTAGTCCAACCCTAAAGTTCAGAACCCACTGGGGGCCTTGCCCCCTGGCCTGTGGACATGTCCCACTCAGTTGCAGGTCCGAAAAATGAAGATGCAACCCAGGGGACGGAAGGCCACCTGATTATCCATCCCTAGCCACCTACGCCCGGAGTGTTCCCCACCCTGGCCAGGACAATCACGAACCCGGATAACACCCTGAACGTGATGGGGGTACCCCCCCCCATACCCTACCCACATGGCACAGTTTGTGATAATCACTAGGTCAGCTTTTAGACGTTTCAGTGGTGCAAAATGGAAAGCCCCCTGTTGCACCCCATTGTGGTGTATTCGGTTATTTTCCACCAAAACAATGTCACAGATTGGACATGTTGTTCCTACACCGCTTTTTACTGGTGTATGAACACAGCTTGTTGGTGGCTGCTGTGTGTGCCATGGTATCCCTCACTCCCTCACACAGTATAACTGTCCCAAACAATGGTTGCAAGGGATGTATTGGAATGGCCGTCTCATGAACATGTAGATCACACTAGTATGTGGCACCTCCCCATATGACATGGGGGAAGTATGGTACGCTGCCTGACAGTGCATGGTTGTAGCGCGGGCAAATTACTGGCAAAAGGTTATCCTGGTCTGGTGGTGGAAACTGGGTTGAGTCCCTGCCCCTGACATTGTGGCATATTGCTCCAACAGTGACATTGTCTGTCACCCGATAATGTCTGAAATACACCCACTGTATGTGTGTTCGGGACGTTCATGGACAATGTTGACCAGCACGTGATCTCTGCAGGTGGAATGCTGACCCTTCTGGCTTTTGCCGGGTGGTTCAAACAATTACTACAACCAGCAAAATGCAAGGACAACAATGACTAACACACTGTTACAAAATGGTCTAATGTAGCCCCATGCGAGTCTATATGGCCCTCATGGACCACACCCAGCTCTACCTGACCGAAAATGTAACATGTATCCCCACACCAACCAATCTGGGAAAACACCCAGGCGTAACTTGAACCGGTTCGCAATACCAAATAGAGGACATCCCACCCACCTGGTCAATGTACATCCCCACCCGCCCCTGCAAACCACCTGGACCAGAGATATGGGACAGCTCATGATCACCATGTTACCCCCATGCCTGTGTTTTGCTACACCACCATAGGGGGACGTAGCCCTGTTCAACCATGTAAAGTGGCCCATGCAAAACACCACCCCAACACACCCACCCTTCACGAACACCCATTTGAGGACATATCTCATACTATCACCACCCCTGCCTTCCGTGTGTGGAGCTGGCCACACTAGCTTACAAGGGGGTTAACAGTAGGGGCCATCGCAGCAGGAGGGTTTGGTGTATGAACACCTCCCCATATGCGCCGAAGCAAAACCCCTACATGCGGGCACACACACCTGAGGGAATGCGATTTTTTATGTTGGCCCTGTGACAGACCAGTACAAACACATGGCTGTCCCAATGAGGCAACCCCCATATAGGGGGACACCGAAGCCAACTGTTGTAATGGTGAGCTGCCCCCCACAAGGGATACACACTCTGGGTATCCATACAGTTGGCCAACCGCTCAGAGTTGTGTTCACCTCCATCGTTTCACCATGTCCTTCCCCTTCCGGGATACATCAAACACACACACCCTGTTGACAGCTTGCTTTCATGTGCACAGCAGGATGTGACCTACACATGCACACCATTTTGCCCTAGTTATTCTTCCCTCCCCCAAATCCCCCTCTGTCTCTGTGACGTCCCACCTATGGCCACGCCGTCTAACACCCCCTGTCTCTCACAGTCACCCCCCCACCCAGTTCCCACCGTTCTGCCCCCAGTTTGTTGTGGTGCTAGGGGTGAGGAGCATCCCGCAATGCAGTCCCCTTTGTTATCGCTGATGTGGGAGGCCCTAAATGACAGTGCAGTTTGATGTACGGCTATGCTCCTGTCATACTACAGCAGTGACACCTATGTGCTAACCGATTCTGCACATGTGGGATTGACTGACCTTCTGGAGGTCCCGGTTACTATGCGATATATGGCCCCACACAGCAGGGTGGGGAGAAGCATGGTGGTGGGCCAGACCATCAACGTAAAATGTTCACTCCATAGCCCCGTGACCAGGTGGTAGTTTTTGACACCTGACAACTTGTGCTATCGCACGCGGTGGAGGACCCTAGGAAAGAGTGCCGCGCAACTTCGCAGATTCCCACCCGGAGTTCCTCACTACGTGCCTTGCCAGGGATACGCCAGCACCACACGATTGGTGAGTATTGGAATTGGCAACGCCACCAGTTTCAGGTGTGCCATAGGGCCACCAGCCCTGTCTCCCACCTGCATCTGCATATTTTGGTATGTGGACACACAATGGACATCAACCTGATGGTATGTCCTCTCCTTCCACAGAAAGTGATGCCAGCGACGCCTCTCGCCACACACCCTCCTTGCCCACAGTCTCCTCCGATGGCCCCACCAACCCGGCACAACAACAGCGGAGGAGGATGGGGAGGGGGCGGAGTAGGGAAGACACCGCCTGGTGGGATGGAGCAAGGCCCACTTTCTGTTACCATAAAGAGGGCAGATGTGGTGTGTGGTTTCCTTCCTCCAGTGATGTGGTTAGAGGACGAGGAAGATGCAGCAGGCACACAACCCCTAAACCAGGGTCATCATGGGATGGGACAGATTTTGGTGCAGGACAGAGGGGCAACGTGGGCAGGGTGGCATGCAGGGAGGGTGGAGTTGGGGTTATTGTGGTGGGCAAGGGAGGGGTGGGGGGTGGGTAGGGAAGGAGCCGGGGGGGTTGGGGTTTGTTGGGGGGGAACAGCAGCCCAAGGTCAGAGGGCACACCGTGGCACTCAGTCCGGCATTGCCATGCGCCTGCAACGGACACGGAACCGTGAAGCACGAGCGTGCGTCCCCCAGGGCGGCCACTGGTAACACCTCAGCTCCTGCCAGCAACACAGAACACAGACCGGTGTTGTCCTGTGGTGGCTGGCAGGTGTATCGACACTGTGTGCATGGGCCCTGGATGGACGTACGACACCGACAGCCGTGTCGTGTTCCCACTCCCTGCAAGTGTTTGACTGGGGGCTTGTTCGGCAGGTGGCCATTGGATTGTGGTTGCCACTCTGGCATCCCCGAATTTGCCACCTGCCTAACAGCATTAACAGGTTACCGACGGCTGGGCCCCCTGTGATTCCCCTATGTGGCCCTCTGCTGCTGCTGTGTTGTTCCCTCCCCCACCCCCACCTCATGCGTGTGTTTATGTGGGGCCTGTTGGCCATGTGTGTGACAGTTTGTTATTAATAAACATGTTTTGAACCTGGCCATCACTTGTCCACGTTGTGTTACCTTCACCACACAACCAGTCAGGCAAGCAATGGGAAGGTCCATACACCTGGTTGGACATGTTGCGTGGGCATGGCCATCATAAATGGTTGACCTGCAACCCACATGCTTAACTGTGTGAGTGAACATTCTGGATGCAATAGGAAGTGGGACATGGGTAACCACAAAGGTTCGCCATGTGCTGCTGTTAATATCTCCCTGCCTAAACCTCCCAGTTCCAGGGAGGTGGTCTGTCCCCCCCCAACAACAAATTGCCTGTTGCATATCAGTCATCGCCCACCCGCATGACACCCATGTGTCCCTCTGACACGGTGTGCCCATGGTAGTGGGCGGGACAACGCATGTCACCCCTTCCAATTGGACATGGCCATTGGCCACAGAGCCTCACCCCATGTGCCCAGTATCATGGGTGTTGACCCGTGGCATGGCCACGATATGTGTTTTTGTAACCCTGCAGCCTGCCCATCATTTGGCCTTTGGGCTATGTGAACATTGGTTGTCCCAAATTATGGCAGCCAAGGGCCAATGTCACAGAATCGTATGCCGTTTTATGCAATATATTTATTTTAAGTTATTTAGTTTATTTAACATTTGGCTTTTCTTATAAAAACCCAGCGCTAGTAACATCAGCGGCGTGTACAGGATCACACCGGAGGCATAACTATGTGCAATGCCAGGTGTGCAGTAATACAAGACATAATGGACACCCCGGCAATACCGGGCCAGATCCTGAACCCCTCAGGTAATATGGTTTCCATGGCATGCATGTGCAACACAAACTATGCTAATAAAAGGAGAGGAAAGATTTGGACGGAGACCTTCTATGGATGCAATGTCTAACAGTAATAGTCTTGCACTATTGGGCGACGCAAAAACAAAAAAAAACGGCGCTTCCGGCCCCTCTCACGTCTGGCCCCTCTGCAAAATACGGTTTTCCCCTGCAGCTGGCCCCCACACGTTCATCTTGTGCCCCTGTGGCCGGGGTGTGGGTGGTGGGTGGTGGTGGCGGTGTGGGCGGCAGGGTCGGTGGGTGCCGGCATCCTTTTTCCCCAGGGCAAGCGTTGGATGCACTTCCATAGGCCACACACATCCTCCGCATTTAAGGCATATCTTGGTATGTGTTGCGGCAGACGGCACCACCCTCCTTTATGAAGGCTTTCCGCCGGTGCCGTATAGCTGCAAGTTTCCCTGTACGAATGCCTTTGTTGGGGAAGAGATGGTGGTGGTCATTGAGTTACCCTGTTGGCGGGTACAATTGTTCAAGCAGATCTAGGAAAAACATACTCACCCAAATACCCTTGCCCTGTAACAAACTGTAACTATAACTTCAATGCCATATTTGGATGTATTAGAAACCTTACACACAGGACATACACCATGTAATTTTGGCTACGGAAAGCCTATCATGGCGCAGGTTAGGAGTTTAATAGACAGGGTGAATGTGCCTCTGAACAAACCTCCTGCGTCATTCCCGGGTAAGAGGTTAAATAACACCATAGCTCACACATAAGACTACCAGTCCCAGAATGCACCTGTGTCCAGCATCCATGAGGGTGGCCTGACGTGAGAATACATGGTGTTCAATCAAGAGAGCTATGAGTTAATCCGCTAGGCCCTCATCTCAAGGGCCAGGGCCTGAGCATCACCGCTGCCTCTGTGATAGGGAGGAGCACCCATCCGAACAGCATAACAATAGAGCTGCTTCGCAGAATAGCAGCTACAGCAAGACCTACAGGCTCCAGTCCCCAGCTACACAAGCTACCGCCCAGCTACAAGCTCCAGCCCAGCTACAGCAAGGGCTACCGGTTCCAATCCAACTGTAGAAGCAGAGGCGCAATCAAAACGGATAGAGAAGGAAGGAAACCCTCTGGAAGGAAGAGCAGAAAAGGCCATTGAGAGATCTAGGAGAGTCCCAAGGCCGTACCTATACTGGGAGGTATTCCAAGTGCCAGCAGAGACCATTGTACTGGGGTCACCCATAGGAATTGGAGTGGCAGAGCTAGGAAGCACCCGTGGCTACTGTGCGAAGAGAGAAGACTGCCCGTGAAAGGGCCCATAGGACCTCTGCCAGAAGGTATGTGAGAGGATATTCCATTGTCCCAGGGGATAACGATTGGAAGGCTGTACATAAGAACTGGAGTACATACCTGGCCAGGCTATACAGAGAATGAACCCTGGCCCCGCAAGGGCGTTTCAGGTATGAAACACTGATCCCGACCCTATCTCTCAATAGTTAATTTGCAGTCAGGGCAATGAGCATTCTCTTGATAGTTCCCTACTGACATACTCATCTGTGCTATTTTACTGATAGTCACCCTATGCTTTTTCTTGAGAGGGGTGTTGTTAAAGGGAAAAAAAAAATCACAGCAGATTGAAACTATTGTTTACATGGGATTGGGTTCTCGATCCAAAGTGCTATTGCGAGCCTCCTCTGTTTAGGAAACACATCAAGCCATCGACAAAAGACCCATAACCTTGTTCTTTATTGCAACTACGAACGAGTTTTCCTAAAGCAGGATATGGCCTTCACAACAGTATCAGCCATCCAGCTCAGGGTTTTCAGCTGGGGATCTTGATATTAATGAAAGCTGCAACCTAATTGTGGTGTGTGAGGCAAGGAGCGAATCACTGACAGGATCTGTGTGGGACATAAGCCAGAGTTAACCTAAGCTATCAAAAGGATGTAAAATTCTCTCATTATTTGTGAACTTCTTTCATTTGGTATTCTTTGCTAGGAAACACCTTAGCTAATACCTGACCATGGTTGAAGGTTGTTTTTCATGGAGTTGATTTGTGACCTTTATGTGTAATCAATTTAAATTACTGGCACGCCAAGTCACCCTCATTTTATATGCTACCAGCATACTTGTGCTGGGTGAAATTTACACCCCATCCATATCAAGAGACGTGGGTTTATTGGGGGCCTTTAACCCACTAGTTTCCACAACACAGGGTATTGTCCCTCCGGCTGTGTTTTGTGGTAAATGAACTACATTACCCACAATACCTTTCATGTATCTATATGGAATATATGGCATCATCACATGATTGGGTTAAGGTTTCAGCACACTCACCTATGGGCCCCGTCCCTGAGCACGTGGCCTGTGAGACACAGGCACACGGATACAACTGTGTGTGCAAGAACTAGAACAACGTCCCATCAGAATGTACCAGTACTATTAGAGACAGACCAGCAGATAAGTGGTACATTGGCGTGGGTGGCTGGAGGGTGTGCGACTGACTGGCAACCAACACCAGGGGATACACAAATCGAAGTAGGAGATATGGGATGGCATACAGGCAGGGAAGCGGTTGGGGTCGCGCAGATGGACACACACACACCGGCCCATGTGACCAGTGCAGTGCTCATGGACAATGTGCGAATGAGGGTGGTGAACAGCGGTTTCCCAGAACATAACCCAGGGCTGACCCAACAACTGGAATATCCCACATTGTGGGTGACTAGCTAAGGTTTCGTTCTCACAACCCCAACCCCCTCCCCGGGGTGGGGGGACCCCCAGTGGTCCAGAAAACGGTGCAATGGTACACCTTGGGGCCCATGTTGTGGTGCCCCTCAAGGGCCACGGTGATGTAGTCCTAGCTGCTGCACATGGGTCCCAGACTCCAGACGTACATGTACAGGGGTATGCTAAGGCATTGCAAAATGCTAGTGCACCAGGCCTCAGATAAGTGTGTTCAGCCCCTGGATATAGGAGCAAGAGTGGGGCCATCCGCTGATTGTGCCTGGCAGCAGGCAGGCCAGGGTGAGGTTGGTGAAGCGGTGCTCACAATCACATCACGGGCCCTATTGACATTGGTCTAGGTTCCACGGTGCAATCTCTCGCACTCTCATCCAAATCGACAGCAGCTTAGTGTTTGCAATAGGGGTGGGGGGCAGTGCTTCCTGCTCGAACACACAGCCCTCTGGGTAGGAAAGAGGACACACGGTGTACGCGCTCACCCCGCGTACTGGGGGGAATGCGTCTTCACCTAAGCATACATCCCAAGGGAAACCATAGCTCACAAACAAACACCCCCCCCCCCATCCAACTGCTACGCCTACAGGCACCACCCAGTCCTCCACAAACACGGGAGGGTGACAGAAGGTGTACACACTGTGAGGTGGGCGCAACATGGCAGGCATCTCAACTGTGGCAGTCGACAGGTGAAGGGTAGCCCAGGGCTACACCAACCACGAGACAATGTGGCTGTGGAGGCAAGGATCGCTGGTGAGCACTATGACACAGGGATGCCTGGCGTAGTCCCAGGAGTGGAGATACGCTAATGCAGGGCTCAGACATCTTGGTATCCCGATGTTGTGATAACCCCCAAAACCCTAGCAGTGCAAGTACCAGGGTCAGAGGGGGAATGAAATGTGGTGGGGATCCCAGGTACTACAGCTGTCACTTGGCGACCAAACCGTCCAAACACCACGGTCCCTGTGGCCAGAAACATGTTTTCCCAGCGGCCTAGGAATGGAATGATGTGAGACTTTCACGTTACAACACACGTCACCTATGTATGATCCCTCCGGGCAAAGAGGGCCATGTTGTCTGTGAGATAATGTCCAAGAGGGAGGACGGAATCGCCCTATTGTGGTGGCGAATGAGTCAGTCTGCTCACACCAAGGCCCCACATGCCAGATGTCCCTGGTGTATACCAGCCCCTGCGTCGCACAAGCAACAGAGGGTGAGCTAGCAGTTTTGCATTTTGGCACATGGACGAACGTACGTATCCCCTGGTTCATGTCCCTGGAATGTGCCTTTGCCAGGGCCCCAATGTAAATAGCATCTGGTAGTTGGGTGTGGTGGGGGTCCAAAATATGGAAGGTGGTGTCCTGGCCCGTCTTAGGCCTATTGTGGAACTGCAGCCAGGGGACGGGTGAGCACAACCTGACCTGTCCATACAGCCCATTGCCTACACATGCTGGACGCTGTATGAGACTGCTGTTCATCGACCTGACTACCATGCCACATGGCATCACAAGGGTAAATTCCCCCCAGCCGGATGAGCGCAACTGTGACATACATGTTTTGAAATGGGCCCTGTATACCGTGAGTTGCGAACTGGTTTTTTTCACGTGAACTGTCTGGATCTGCAATGTCAGGAGGGTGCTGAATAGTCCCCTGGTTTGCTGGATCGCAGCTTAAACGTTCCCTTTTGGGGATGTAGTTTTTTTTGGGATTTGGGAATATTGTGTCGTTCTGTTTGGGGTATTCAGGGTGTAACCTATATCCCTCGGGTCTAGGCTCCCTGTGTAGCCTCTCTGCTCGTGCACCCTCCCAAACGCTACTCTTGGCCTCATCCACACTCTGGTTTCACTTGTTCGTCTTGTGATGCTCCTTTATCCAGTTTCTGTGACTATGTCACACTTTATGTCCCCCCCAGACCACATCACACTCTGGAATTTGCCCCTGCCTCTCTCCCACAATCGTCTGTAGGCAATGGGGGGGGGTGGGTGGGACACGTAATTTCTTCCCTCTTTTTGGTGCGTAATAGACCGCCCCTGAATTCGGTCCCTATCCCTCGCCCTCAGACGATCCTGCTTAACATCTAGGGAATATACCAGTTGTGCCGGTCTCTCTACAGCGTTCGTCCACTTCTGGCTGTATGTCAACACAGCCAACCCTAGTTTTTGTGGGCAGTCAGGGGACCGCAGGGCGCTGTTGCCCCCTCTCAAAAACCTGGGAAGAGAACATCCTGATTCCGTTTTCCAGTGTGCATATGAGTCATCTCTGTGTTGTATGAGGCACTGGTACAACGCATAATGTCGTCCCTATGCTGCCTTGTGATGGACACCTGTTTCGATGAGAGCCTATGTGGGATGGGGCCGATTTATCACGTTTGTCATATCACACAATATGTCCCGCGCCTGTTGTAAAAATGTGAACCCTGATTTGCCGCTGGCTGCACGGTACAGTTTGATCACACATGTAGCCCAATGGCACATGGGTGTGCTAGCAGTCCAAGGGGGCCTCTAACCTTCCTGGTTATATTTCACCATTTTGTGTACCCTCACAAACAGAGGCAACCTGACGCCATCAGTAAACTGTTTACATCTGCATCTGTAGCTGTACAACACTCTCTTTCGTTCTTCTTGGCTGTCAGGCTGTGGTGTAACAGTGTCCATTGGGGGGCTAACAAAGGCAAACAAAGATTAGGTAACTCAAATGTGTAATGGTGTAATGTGGAACACGCATATCACAGCTGTAGAGGGTATGCCTGTCACATACACCACATACCACACCCCCTGAGAAATTGGATTAGAGGTGTGTGTGTTTTGTGTGTGTGGTTGGCCACCCCCCCTCCACATCTCCCACTCTTAGCTGTGGCACAGGTGTGTGGTGCAAACACACTGCCACAGTATACATAGTGGATGTAAGACCCTGTGGCTACAGTGCTTGCTTGCCTTGGTACTGGTCTGCCACAGCAATTTGTGTGGGTCATGATAATCATAGGAAAATGCTGTGCATGGTGTGGGCTCACACTTTTGATTCCCATGCCAGCAATTGTGTACTGCACATAGTTGGCAAACGCTGATGTGTGTCACAAAGATAGCTTTTCTGTAACAACAAGTGTCTTTTTGTGTGGCATCTTTAAGCCTTGACAGGCCCGCCCCAGGGTGCACTTCTGTGACCTATGTTACAACACAGCATAGTGATGGTTAATGGAAGGAATGTTAATTAACCCCACCTTCCTCATTGTCCGCGTTGCGATGCAGCACCACCGGGCACCGCAGCTCATGTAGTAGCACATCCCATCCCTCTGCCCAGTTTCGTTGCGCCTTTGGTGCTTGCTGCAGCATATCCTGCTGCAGCCAACATTGGTGGGTGTGGGTGCTCCCGTGGAGGTCCCATGTGACCCCTCCCGGTGACCATGCGCCCTCTCCCCCTGGCGACTACCTGCTCCCGTCCCACATGTCAACCATCCGTCAATCAGGGCTCTCTGGCTCGTCCAGGTGCGTGCCACAACACACCTCCTCTTCCCCCTCCCACTCCTGCTCCTTCTCCCAGCTCCCTCCTCCTCCTCTTCCTGCCTCCTCTCGCTCCCCATGTGTCGGCAATGTACTATAGTCCACCCTGTATGTGTGTGCACACACAGATGAAATACATATATGTGTAAGCTCGTACCAGCAACATCTACGTGTGTGATCCAGAAACACCCATATTTGATATTCAGAGTACCCTGAATGTGTGGGTAAACATACAGAGCCCCCACATACCCACAGACCTATCGCCCACAACCATGTACCTGTGTCATTACAACTGGTCTGGGAAGTCCCGCAGGCCCGTTGGCATGCCCCTGTGTGGCCTCCAGGTTTGAACCTATATCCCTCAGGAATAATCCTCATATGGCCATCTAATTTCATCAGTTCCCGAATCCCACACCCCATGTGTTTTAATGTAATAATTGCTAAGACAGGGCTGACACAGCACCAACAGGTACTCCATCCTTGAACCAGTCTAGGTTTGGGTGTGCCAATGGCCATTGCTCACGGCAGATTCACAGTGGGGACACTTACTGTCCTCGCCCAGTTGCTTACATTGTAACCGTGCGTCCTTCCACCGAACCCTACAATGTAGGACTATACCACTGCAGAGGATCCTGAGACAATTAACAGGCACATGTAAGCCAGTGTTGCGTAGAGTATGTCAGATAAACAGGAAACACAGTTCACACACAAAATGCACAGTGACAGATGAAGAATTACATAGGGCATGTGGATGGTGCAGTTTGTGTAGGGGCTTCTACTTCCATGACACTGTCTGGAACAAGTGGTCCACCACAGTGCTGGGGATGGTGTGTGTACCAGCGTGTAGTTTTGGGGTTGGGGTCCTCGGTGGTGGGCGCCTGCTGACCCTAGGTGGGGGCCATGGAATAAACACGCACAATAACATGGCTACCGAGCTGCAACTGAGAGGGTACACAAACCTTCCTCATGGTGGGACATAATGTCCGTCATCAGAGCAACAGGTCAGTTGTGGTTACGCCTTTACTTGGCAAGGGTTGCGGTCGCAGGGTCTGGAAGGGGTAGACACATCTGCCCCTTCTGTCATGTTAGTACGTGTATTGAACACCCCTGGCCCAGTACATTTCCCATAACCATGTGGGTCCGGGGAATATCTTAAATGCCCCCGGCACTGCTGTACTGTCTGCCTGCTGTAACTGGGCAGGTGTGGATACTAGGCTACCCATGGTGACCCCACCACCCATACTCTGTTGCTGTCCCCCGTCCCCTACCGCCGCCCAACAGTTCACAATGTCAAACCACATTTTGGACTGGCCATGTACATGTTGTGAGTTGTGGACGTAGGGGAGGGTGATAGCACTGAGGCCATATTGCAAAGTTGAATGGGGGTATGTGCATTAACCTCTACACATGCCACAGATACATGATCCCCGACTATCCCTAGTCCTGTTAAACGCTACCCGCGTCAGAAGTTGTATGGGATGTGTGTTAAGGATGTACATCCCTGATACGTTGTGGGGGTGGGGGAGGGGGGCGGCCCCTTAGGATAGTCCATTGGCCAATGTGGCTGGCAGCAAATCAAAAGGCCCTATGTAGGTTACTGACAGCTGTTGTAATCACACAGCTACATACCATATTTGGTTTCCCTCTGTGTATTGCATCTTTGTGGGTGTTTTTTGTGGTGGTGACTTGGGGGGGGGGGGAATTGTGACATGATTGCACACACAACGTCCATAGTGGAGCAGATGGTTTCGTCCAGGTGTAAAGTTTCTGTTCATGCAGGGTGCATGCACCCTTTTTTATATAGTTTTACAACACGGAACCACGATGTCCCAATCAGGCTAACACACGCATCACCTTGTGAGAGGGGGATGACTGGGACACTGATGGACCACAGCGACATCAGGGGGCTGACTGCGCCGATGCAGGGAAGCATCTTGCCTAAAACACAGAGAGACCCGAGTGACAGAGGGTGGGTGGCAGGGACGCCATGGAGCCTGAAAGACAAGATGGGGGATTGTGAAACAATGTGAAGGCCAGGGACATGCACATGTTTGCTGTAACATTTGGGCTTGTTTAGGTAGCAAGCAATTGCTAGCAGAATTCATATGGCGAACGGTCTTTGCAACACACGACGACCCAAGCCAGTTTTTGCAGGGTGATCCTTGTTAACTGGCCATACCATTCCGGAAAACGTGAGGTGTGTGGGTGCAGTGGAGAGACACAGGAAAATAGGTGGTCCCGGCCCTCTCGGGGGGAACAGCTGACACCATGGGGGTGTTGGACAGAGGTGGGGCACAAATTATGCGTGGACTCCCCAGGACATGGTACATGGTGTCGGCCTCATCCACCAGTGACAGTTTTCTAAGTAGCAGACAACGGTTGGCTGTGACCCACTTGTCTTTCACCTAATTACAGGCAGGCATACATTGAGATGGCGGTGCGCAATGCAGTCTGACGTGGGTTTTGGGACATACCCACCAGTAATAAGTATCTCCACACACATCTGGCTGGAGATGTAACCATTGTCACCCCCCCTCCTTGTTGTACGTTAAACAACATAATCTCTATGGAGGGGACTATGATCCAGGGGTACTCATGAGTGTCGTACGTGGTGAGACACGGTGTCACGGACACGCCAACCTAATATTAACTTAGTGGTACATCGTCGCGGAGGCTACTGCATACACACACAGGTGTGAGAGGGGTACCAACAATGACATTGACAGAGCGCATGTGTCGACACAGATCACAATCATGTGTCATCCAACATCTCGCACACCTTCATTGCTGTCTGACCACCAATAAAACCCCAGCGTGTGTCCAAAAAGTGGGGTGAGCCCCTGACCTCAACAAGTCCCAGCTTGTACTCGCACGCCATGGACACAGGTACCCTGTACACAGTTCGACGCCCTGCTGAGGATTCCCATAGATGCCCGGATGCCACGCGACATGGCCAGAGGTTTTTGGGTGCCAATCATGGGGAACCCCCCCCTCGGCGCGCTGGTTTGCTATAACACCAGAACTTGCTTCCCAATGGTCCACCATGAAGTCTCCTTGCTCTTGGGTTGCAATGACAAAGGGTTCATGGGCCGGCAGAACAGTGTCATACCCTAGCGTGGACCGAGGGATTCGTTATCTGGCAATGCCTTGGCACGTCGCTTTGGATCCCTACCACTATCCAATTACATCTGCTGCGTACATGTGTTGGTATGTACCTTTAGCCTGGTGCGCAGTGAATTTCCTGACTATGGTTACTGAGTCAACTGACCTAACCGGCTGGTGATACAACTGGGCTTACAGTACAGGGCTGTGCGACATTGACTACGTGTGTTTTTCGCCCATGTTTACAATTAGCTCTGTAAAACATGAACAAATTGACGTGATTTGTATAACTACAGTGGGGATGGAGTTAGATTTCCGTGCAAAGAACTGCATATATGGTTCGAGGCTGTGGGCCTCCCAGTGGCTGCTCACTAAGTGAGCTCGGGGGGGGGAGGGTGCGGGGGGCTAGGGGGGGACACAGGGGACATCAATTGTTCCGGTATCTGCGGACACGAATGCACGACACAACCACAAGAACACAGAGGAAGACCAAGGAGGAGACAGTAACACCAAGAGGAAAAAAAGAAGCAATTCCCCCCTTCCTCTGGCCCCATACCCTGGCACATACACCTTCCATTACAACTCGGTCCATGCCACCATGGTGATTGGCAGCAACAGTAATCAACCATCTACATATGAATTACACGTGCCGCTTTATCATTCCACACCTCATTGAAACAACCGCCAAGACACATTGCGGCCAACTACATCTGTCTGACCCCTCACCGTCCTACCGACTTAGTGTTCGCCCACTGTTGTCTATGTGTTTGGGCCACCAATATGCGTCTGATGTGGTGAGCACACACCAGATCACCTCAAGACAAAGCTCATGGCTAACGTCACATCCTTTTCAACATGGGGTCCAGACTTCTAGTGGTAGGTAGTGATGGTGTGCAACAGCCGCAGCAAACCCTGCAAATGTCGAAGCTGTGGACGTAGCGACATTTGATCTCCTCAGGCGGAGAAGGGTTATGCGACTGGGTGGAGGATACGCGTGAGGCACTCCATGACAATACCTTACCTAGCATGGTGGATCTTTGCAGTAATATCCTACAGAGCTAAGGGCGTCGCAGCGCAGGCACCCGACCATGAAGTTCCGCGTAGACCGTTGGCCGAGTCGTTTTCGTAAGGATCTGACCGCCACCCCTCAGCGCTTCCAGACAACCGAGCGGTCATCTCGCTTCGCGTCCGCGCGCCAACAGGCGCCCGCCCCCCACTGCCCCGCGCCGACCCGCGCCCTGAGTGACCAGGAAAATGCAAAAAAAACCTCCAGCTGTTGCTCCATGGCGTCCAGCACTGTGTCGCTGGCAAGGTGTGCGCCACCCTCCTCTTTAACACCCTGACCATTTTTTTTTTTTTTTTTTTCGGCAGCAGAGGTCCTTGCCTCTACCACCTTGGCCATTTTGATTGTGCGTAATATCTTTTCTTTCAGTGCTACTCAGCTATGTCCCGTGGGGGGCCCCCTGCCTTCAGCTGCAGACCCCTCCGCGCTGAAGACCGCCTCCCACACCGCGTTACGCCCTGGCTGTGCCTGTCCTTTGTGCTCCTGGTTCGGCCAAACAGAACCTCGTAATTTTCAAGGACCTTTGAGAGTAGGTTGTGGTTCTCAGCGTCTGTGGAATTTTAATGGCCCTCCTCCTGAGAGCCTCAGACACAGGGCAACAACGCTTCCTCCTCTTCCCTGTGTGCATGCTGGGAACAGGCCTGGTGGCAGGTACTGATGGCCCCTGTGCACTGACCCCCCACCGTCCACAGGTCCCTCATTCCCCCCTCAGGGCCCCTGCCTTTAGTTTACTGGCGTCACCACCTCACCCTCAAATACACCAGGCTTCCGCCCCCCTCACGCCTGCAGCCTCCGCCCTCTTCCCCTCTCCTCTGGGTTCTTCGTCCCTCCTCTGTCTTTCCTGTTTGTCCTCTCCGTCCCTCCCCTGCCTAGCCCTATCCCTATCCTCTATCCCTCGCTGTCCGCTTTCCCTGGCTCCCCTATCTCTCTCTGTACCCCGGTGTGTCTCCCTTGTCCACTCTCCTCCTCTCTAACCTTTCTCCCCCTCCCCCGCTGCCTTCGGGTCTGGTCTCTCCCTCCGCCCTCCCTCCCTCCTCTCTGCCTCCCCCCACTCACCACACCTCACCACTCACTACTCTCACTTTCGCCTCCTCCCCACTGCAACAACACCACCCACCCCCTCCCCCCCCTCCCTCCCACAACATGCACGTTACAGACACCTCAACCACTACCCCACCACGAGAGTCACGCAGCCACAGGAACAGAACAGTCCCTAAACACAATACACAGACAGAAGTAACACACCCAATGACCGACTACAGATAATGTGGTACTTTATCAAACACCACGGGCAAATGTGGCTAGACCCAACATGACACTGCCCCCCCTCTCACTACAACCACCTCCCCACGTACAATCAACTCCTGTATCACATCACGCTCTGACTTCCTTCCACCAACCCTCAAACATTTTGCTTCCGTTTGGGTTTGCAATTTTGTAGTTTTGTGGATGGGTTCACATACGTTGCCCGCATTTGCGCCCCATGTGGTTGAACGTCACTGGCTTGTGTCGGCGCCCCTGTGTTTTTCATTGTGCATGTGCTCATATGCTTCGTGGCTCAGCTGGCTAGGGTTGTGTGCGTTATGCGGCAGAGGCGCAACTCATTAAACCGCGTGGGCGTTTGTTTTGCAAAGCAGTACGTCGTCGACGGCGCTGCTTTTTTGGGAGTGCGATCGTCGCTCCGTGTGTTGAATTGCGCATGCTCCATGCGCCTGGGGCCTTTTTAGGTGCTTGCGCTACACGCAAGCGCCACGCTTAGCGCATGACGCGTGTTGGTGTTTTGCAATCATGACTTTGGTGAAACGCATAAGCCCACTTGCGTAATGGGGTTTCACAACATGGTCTCCGCGTCACACACCCACACGCACATGCGCCCCAATTGTCACAAATTCGCGTCGCAGTCATTTGTACACACGCACGACGTGACAACGCTTGCACATTTCGCGTCAACGCACAGACCAGGCGGCGATGTCGTTGAACCCTCCCTGCGGCATGCGCACTGCGCCACGCGTGGCCGCGTGTAACCCTTGTGACAAAACGTAAAAATAACTGTACACCGTAATAAAAAGAGGGTGCTCAGTCAGCAACATTGAGGGTGTTTTGGTAGGCGCGCGCCGCGTGTGTTTTTTTGGAGACTCTGTGAGCAACTGTAGTGATCCCAATTGTGGGGGGAGTTGTCTGTTTTCTTGTGATGTTTGGTGGGGGTTTGCCATTTGTGCAGTGTTTGGGCAAGTGTTTGTGTGGCGTGTTGTGTTGTGTGATGTCCCGTGTGTCTGTGGTTTGTCTGTGTGTTGTGTGCTGTGTGTAGTCCACAGATGGCTTTAACTGGAGGACCCTAATAGTTGTGTTGCCTGTGCCCAAAAGACGTGGGCAGATTGCTACGGTTTTGCTGGACAGGGTATTGATGATGGGGGTTTTTTCCATGGGGCGCCTGTGGGCACAGGGCATGGGTGTAAGAACCCGTACCAGCAACTCAAGACCTGCTTGCCTGCGGCCTGCTGGCCAGAGAGGTGCCGGTTTGCGGCGACGGCAACAGACGGCGTACTGAGGTGCAGGCTCGTGCACAAGCTTGGCGGCTCTATATGCCCCAGGGCCCAGCTCCAGGGCCATGCGTGAGTACCAGGTCTAGCTCCCTGTAACCTGACTGAGCACAAGGGCTAATGTAGGGGGCTGTATGATGGAATCTCTGGCGACCTGACCTTGATCCCCTGACCTTAGCCGGTCCCATGCCATACCAGGATGTTAAGTCAAGCTCCTTGCTGCCTTACCCATTTCTTTGGCCTCTGCTTGGTGTTTCCAGTCCATCTGTGTCCGCAGTGGGTAGGCATGGAGCATTCGCCCCACCTTGCTCACGCTGGTCCCCTCCCAACCCAGGTAACTTCCGTTTTCTATGGTCCCAGGCCCGGGGTGGGGACGTACAGTTAAGCCCTTATCGCCCACAGTAGGCAACCATGGGGAGACCCTGGACCAGGCCTTTGAGGCGCTATAGCCGGGATACCACACGTGATGGGAGCTATTGATTGTCTCACATTGTTGCCCTGGTCCCCGCCCCAGAGACAGGGAGGTGTGTGGTTGCCGCAACCGCAAATACACTAAACTACCATTTCCCTGAATGTTTCAGGTGGTATTTGATGCTAATCTGCCATATTTCTGAATGTGGTCCCAAGGTTTCCAGGGTCCCACCCATGACTGCCTATATCCCCTGCATCGCTCAGGCACTAATTGTAGGGAATTTGAGCTGGCACATTACGGTGCCTGTCTATTGGTCTGGGTGAATTATCTCCATATATATCTTCGATGGATGAGTCATAATAGGTATTGTGTTTACCGTAACATTACCCATTTGTGTTGCAGATATTTGGGCCACGTGTGCTATAGCTAACATGAACTCTCCCATTCAGCAAACACCGACAACTGTTGTGACTGTTACATAATTACAGGACTGTAGACCGTGTGTTTAACAGGGGACATGATTAAGCCATGTCACATCCGTTTCACAGCCATAATGTTGATGTGATATGCACGGGGTGTTGTTACGGAACGTATTCAACTGTTTCAGGATTTTTGGTGTGTCGGGTGTGTATTGGCAACCTGTGGCCTGTATACCTTCTGCACACGGTATGGGATGGGGGGGGGCATTTCCTACCCACCTTGTGTATGCATGGGTTTAAGATTGTATCTCGTGTTAGGTCATTTGTGTTTGTTCAGACGTGTGTTTATTTACAATCCATGCTCCCTAATTTGATGCTGTGTCCTGTGCGTGTGAGGGCCAACACACTCCCACTATCATTTCCATGATATGGGTCCTGATCAGCTGTATGTTTGCTGGACAGGGAGGGGGTGTGCCTTGATCCTCAACATATGAATGTCATGTTGCTTGCCTTTGCTATTGGGGTGTACATTTTTTTGCATAGCTGTGTGCAAATGCTTTTGGTCCTCTGCCCCCCCCCTGGCATTTTAACAGGGTGGGGCCGGACTTGGGGGTTAGACACGTTAACCTTTGCGCACTTGCACATGTGCAGTGCTTGGAGGCGTCCATTGTCCCGTGATTCTCCGCTGATGTGACCTCATGCATTTGGGAGATTTGACTTGACAAAGAACGTTGGCCTATGTTTTTTTGGCCAGACGTGAGAGGGTATTGGTGGGACATAACCAGGAAAAACGTTGTCCATACTCGAGTAGCTGTGATGTTTTTAACAAATCATGTGGCCTAACCATGGCATTATTCTGTGGAGCACAACTTAACAAGGATGGAAACGGTGAGGGGTACAGTAGACATGGTGTCCCTACTTCGAGATGGTTTTGTTGACATAGCGGTTCAAGCCAGCAATTTTAAGTTTATAACCTGCCCTATATGTAGATATGGAGGACTGCTTTGATTGACGCATGATGGGTGTCATGGTGATATTGTGTTTCATAGTCCTGCTGACATCACAGTCCAAACATGTTGTGTGTGCGCCTTACATTGGCCCAGCAAACATTATTTGTGTCTTTACTTTGCAAACATATATTGTTTGTATGTGTCAAGGTGTGTTTATTATTGCGTAACCTCTAACCATGGTTGGTGGTGATGGTGTCCCAGGGTGATGAATGAACATGAGCCACATAACATGGGACGTGTGCTCAACATAGGACTCATTTATTTTGGGGGGACAATGTGGGGAGTTGTGTTGTTCTTCGGACATGTCTCTACAGACCTGACAGGGGCATTTGTTTGTTGTGTTCTATCAGAATAGTTTGTTAGGTCTGATGGATTAATGTGTGATGTAATAGTCTGCTGTCCTGATGTTGTTGTGGGTTAAGTCTCTCTCTCGTCTATACATCCTGTGAATTTATGGTGTCAGGCTTAATTGTAAATGGCATGCGCCTCAGTCAATTCACATGCAACATTTTTTCTTCTCTGCAGAGGGATGCAGGGTATGGTTGTCTGGCCGCTGGCTACCTGACACTTGTGGGGCGTCAAACCACGGACACGTGCAGAGCGGCAGGTACAATGAAGGCCCACGCATGCCAGCCAGCTCAGTCATAGAACGCACCCTTGTGGCGTTTTGTAACATTCGCTTCAGGTGTCCATGGATAGGGATCATGTGGGGCCCTTACAATATTCGCCCAATGAAACTGTTGCAGACTATTATCGTAGCTTGGTTGCATACTGCACAACAGTGCTCTCATGCATGGTAAACCCTGCAGGAGATTAATGAGGATGTGGAGGAGGATCCACCGTGCCCCGCCCCTGTACGTGGACCTGTGGTTGACACACAGGCCAGTCACATCGGTTCAGAGGCGTTCCGAGTGAATTGCAGACAGATTCACTGGTATGTATTGCCACATCTACCCACATATATGTGCGGTTGTATGGCGTGTGAGAGTTTACAAACGGGTGATGTTTGGACCATTTCACCATTCAGATGCACCACTGCATTTGTCCTTTCCCTTAAACTCCCTCCATAACAATGTTCCATCAGAGGGTGTGTGCTGGACAATGTGGACAGAGCACAGGTAGCAGCGTGTTGGTGGTTGTGGGTTCAGAGGGTGGTTTGCTACACCTTTCACGAGATCTTTTTGGGGGTCACAGTAACCATTTCATTGGGTTTTTTGTGCTAGCAACTGCTGGGCCAGACACAGTTATTTGGTGGTACTTGTGTGTGAGGAGCCCTGGGTTCAGGCAAGATGGTTAGGGGTTGGGTGTGATAGAGGTGTCCCATGTTTTGTGGTGAGCTTTCATTCCAGGACCTTTTGTTTGTGTACTGCAATCTGTGGGTGTTTGTGGTGTGTGTGTGTTTTCGCTCCTGTCAGCTTGGCTTATGGGATGTTTTTGTATGTGGGGATATTTTTCAATGCCATATTTCAGACAGATCACAGTACACATGCACCTGATAACGTTTCCTATTGGGTGTTTCTGACAATGTGGTCACGTGTATTGCTGGCAGCATGCAAGCGCAGTGTGTGGTAAGTATGGCCTCATCAGGTTTCACAGGCATGGATATTGTGAATTATGTGGACCAATGGTGCAAGTGGGCAGCCATGGGGGCCCATATGATTGCTACAGTACCATTTGTGGTGGAGTAAATGCATAGCAGTATATTACATGTACACACATACAGATGTGCAGTGGGTTAGATGGCTGAATGTGTGGTAATTTCGTTAGTCAAATGTGACGCTAGAGATGTGTGTTTGCCCTTCCGATTTTAAATGGGGTCTTTTTCCATTTTAGTGGTGGCAATATGTTATTTGATATAATCTCTACATCTGCCTCAATGCGTGTGGGAACGTGCTGTGTGTATGGCCGGATAGCACTGGTACAGACACACAGAGATACCTTGAGGAAACTATCAAGGGATTGTTTATATGCACCTACACACACAGACCTATGTTGGTGTGTGGGGTTATTTTGGGGCATTTGAAGAACAGCAAACCTATCCTTGGGTTTGAACTTTTTCTCACAGTTACACAATGGGTTAACATGCAACAATCACGGTAATGTGACCATGCAGTACATGGTGGGTTACTTGTTCTTGGAGAGCCTGGTGCTAGCCCCTTGCCATTGTATTTCCAATCACATGATAAACACACAACTGTCCCCATTATTCTTTGCTGGGGGCAGGATGTACAATACATAATATTCCATCTACCCAGTGTATACAGGTTGGTATTGAGGACAATATTTCCCAGGTGACGACAAGGGTACTTACACTGTGTGCTTCAAAAACAAAATTGGAGGGTACTGCACACAGAGAGGGGGTGTTTGTCCTGACCATGGGAGGCACAGACATGATATTGTGAACCTGTCGGATGCGTCCACCAACATGGTGTGTCCCAATCCAGCTGTTTTTGGCACGTGTGTGGCAACAGCGAGGAGGGTGGGGAGGCATATGATTGGATTTTGGGGGCCTTGGGTATTTGCATACACACATGTACCTGATGCCCTCTCCCCATGTACAAGATCTGTGCAGTGGTGAGGGTGGCACAGTCCGTTGTTGGTTCATGTTTTTTGGTGTATTACAGGCTGGGGGTACACACAGTAACGTTGCAAGTGGGTGTGCGTTCAGCGGCTGGAACCTGACAAGGTTGTTTCTTTCTCCTTTCCACTACACAGGCATCATACTGGGATGACAGTGCTGTCTTGTGGTGTGTCATTAAGCAACATGGCAGACCATCAGCAGAAATGCTGGGGTGTCCCAGGGTATTGGAGAACTACCGATCCTTGTATGTGTGTGATGTCAGGTGCACAAGACATCTAGCCTGTTATGTATCATATTTGGCAGCTGGTGTTTTGTTTTCACGTATATTCGCTTGTGGGGCTGGCCCCCCCTTACCCATATTTGCCTGTTTTTCCCACATCTCCAAACCGTGGCGGTCGTTGTGACACAGACATTTTTTCCCTGTGATGGGTTTTTCTGAGTAATTTTCGCACAGATCTCAACAAAAAAAAATGGGTGGGGGCCTTGATGTGTGCTAAGCCTTTTGCGGAAGCAACACCTGGCTGCCATCCGGCAGACCCATTTTAGTTAAATAGGCCGATCATCAGGGTGTCCCTTGCATGTATCACTTCGACCGTTATGTGGCACAAATTAGCTACTTGGGCAACCGACATGTGCGCGCACGTCTGGTCAGCCTGTCCCCCACATTGTACTCACACCCGCAGATTGGTGCTGGGTGGCTGTTATTTTATTGGTTTTGCTTATTGTGGTGCCTGCAATTGTACATGCAATGATACTGGTCCCATATGCTTTTGATGGGTGCGTGGCACCTGGGGGGCATTGGTGGGGTTTGTCTAACCACCTCTAATCAGGGGGGTAGTGCTGTTTTCACCTATTCCATCATACACCCCACCAATTTCTGGTGAGCAGAGTTGTGGTCCTGTGTTAGGTGGGACTGTGTTGAGCAACATTTGGTTTTCTGTCTGACATAAGGCATGATGTTGAAGATCCCTGCATGTGTGACTTTGACATGTTGGTTCCTACTGGTTGACCTGTCTGTCGTCTGCCGTTCTCGCTGTTGACACGGGTTTAGACATATGCAGCTGTTGATCGTGATTGATGAGGGAACACATCATTGACACATAGGTTTCATACTCCAACCTTTGTTTAATTGTTATTTACATCTGGCTGTACCTTTTGTGGGGTATCAATTTGATCTGTCCATGGACATGTAATGTTGCCATCGGGCTCTTTGATAAGGCACAAGGGAAAGCTTATGCATATAGTGGTGTACGCTTGTGAAGATGCCCCTGTGTGACAATGGTATTTAACATACCCATCTGCCATGGTGACACCCCCGTGTCTGCAGCAACATGTTACTGTTCCTTTCACAATCTTGTTTTATAATTGACTGTGCATATCCCTGTCATGTTTTTGCATTGTTCTCATCACTTCAATCTTTTCATTAGTGGCAGTGGGTGCCATTTTGTGGCAATTTGTTGGTGTTTTGTTTGCAGGGTTACTAAACAGTGTCCACACCTCATCCTCTTTCTCTTTGGGGCACAGGCAGTGGACCATTATGGACACTTTTCCTCCAGTTCATCTCGTCTCCCTCATCCAACAGCTGTTGTGGGACAGTGCACCATGTTATTGTTTAAACTGGGAAACTATCCTATTTGATGTTTGAACTTCCTGTGAGTGGAACACAGGCCTGTTGCTGGGACGTTATTGCTCTTGGACTGCTTGATGTTTTGATGACCATGACAGACATTTACAGCACACAGTTTTGTGCCATGCTGTAGCTGACAGTCCCGCTGTTTGCAGGGACACAGATGAACCTCCTAGACTGTGCCATATTGGCATGTTACACCTTTTACTATGCCCCCCCATTTTTTGCCTGTGAATTTTGTAATTGATATTTTGGATGTCAGGAAGCCTTTGCTTTTGGTCCAGTTTTGGGCGCATCAGGGGGCTGACATCATCTGTGTCTGTTTGTAACATTCCTCACATGTTGTTTTACTACTGCAGAGCTTTGGCCCCATTTTTGTGCCATGGCACTCTGATACGCCTGATCTGTTTATTTCAACTGTCGCATACAGCCATGATTTGTTTGCAGGTGGGAACAGTTTCCATCAGCATTGCAATTGTTCTATTGTCCCACCTTCCACCACACCTGGACCGCTACTGTTTTTTTCCTATAACACACGGTCCCCCATTCCCTCAACATCCTTGATTGATTTGTGTAGGCGGCAATGTTGTTAACATACATGTGTGTCATCACAGTACCATGTTATTGTCCGGCTGGTGGCTGTGCATCACAGTGACTCTGTATGTGAGCCACAACATGTGGCGGATGACCTCGGTGTGTTGCAGTGTGAGTATTATTTGCCATTCTTTGCATATTCCACATGCTACATTATTGTGTTTGTTTGATGTTCACGACATGACACTCTGCATGGTAGTGGCCACGCCTTGCATTGCAACCGTCTGCACAGTCCCTTTGTTACCCCCTGCATTTACCACACTCTCAGTTGGGACACTTGTATTTGGGGTTTTTATTGTGGGTGACCATTTTCGTGCTACACATCATGCATTCCATGTAACCTGCTATATGTGGGCCAGCGACTGTGGGTAACCAACAGACCTGGCAGGGGGTCCTCCTGTATGGTGTTATGTGTACCCCTTTCTGCCCCTGTTTTTGTGGTTTGTATTCCACTCTTGTGTTCATATGTGGTCCCTGCTACCTGTTTAGCATATAGTCAGTCCCCGTTTTGAGATACATATTTGGGGTGGTAACTTGAAACATTTCTGATGTGGTGATCTGCCATTATGTGGGAGTTAGGAACATTTCGGCTTGCAGATGTGTTTTGTCACATTACAACAAATTGGCCCATATTGTATTTTTTATAATTTGGTGACCCTCCCTCTGTTTGCTGAGGGCTATGTTTGGGTGGACCAATGTTATGTGTTTTGGTTTCCTCATTCTTGCCACACCTGTTCCCTACATGCACTCATATGTGTGTGACACCTTGTGGGCATGCAGCATCTTCGTTGTTGTGTGGGCCCCTGCCTACAACACAGTGCATATCATGCACCTGAATGCACATTGCATTTCTCCGTGCCATTATGTTGTTTTTGCTCTTGAAGTTGACCTTTGCAATGGCATTTTGCATTTTGACATTGCTGACTGTGTTTCCCCTCATTTTTGCCTGGTGGGACACACCTTGCAATTTTCTGTTTACACTGTGTCATGGTAATTATGAGACTTGTTCGAAAAAAATAAATCTGTTCATTGTTCAGACATGTGGGCTCTTTCCCCTGTAACTTTTATCTCTGTGACATACATTGCATTACAATGTTTTTTTTTTTTTTTGTTTTTTTTTTTTTTTTTTTGTTTTTTTTTTTTTTTTTTTTTTTTTTTTATTTTTTTTAAACATTCCATCACACATTACTCCCCTTGGGACCATGGGAATCCCGGGCTCTTTTCTTGCACATGTTAACCTCCACCTGATTTCGCCCCAGGGCGCATGGTGTGCGTTTTGTGATATGGTTGCGTGTTTGCCTTGTGTGCAAGACCTTTTATGTGCACACTCGGACTGCCTCCTCCACTCCATGGACCCCAGTTTACACGTTGTCTACGGATTTGATGGTAATTTCCTTGGACCCCCTGTGCTCACATTGGTGTTTTGATGACAGCTGTTGTAGTTGGTGGGTACGTTGCAATTTGGCACATCCCTGGATGGGCGGCACCAGTCCCCATACAGGGCCCTCCCTTTAGAATGTAATGTTTGGCTTGCCCCTCAAGTGTGTTGTTGTGTGTGTTAATGGGGTTTGGGGGCATGGTTTGTGTTAACACACTGCTTACCAGGTTTGCCTCACAACGCGTATTGTTTTTTATGGAATATCTGGAAAACGGTCAACATTATTTTACCGCTGCTTCATCCCGCTACCACACCACCCTTGTTCTGTCGTCAGTGTACAGCAAGGTGGTTCACCTCTGTGTTGACAGAAGGCAGCACATATTCCGCTGTTGCATGGGTCCCCTCTTTCTTTATGTTGTTTGCCACAGCACTTACACCTGGGGTGGGTGGTAATATTGAGGTTTGAGCAGGTGGTGGGCTGCACCCTTTTCCTCATGGGGTTTGAAATTGGCTCCGATCCCATGTCCGCCAAGGTGCTTTGGCAGCTCAACCCACACAGCAGCATGCTGCCCTTTGTTGGTTTTCTTTTTTTCCTCTGTGTGTTTTTTTGTTTTTTATATTTCATTTATGTAGGTGTATGTTGATGCAACCTTTCCTGCGGGTCATATCTGCATTACATTACAAGTGGTGTTGTTTACAGGATTCTTAGGGCAAGGCCATACCCAGGGAGGCTACCGTAAGGGTGACCACAGGGCACAAATACTATGAACAATTCTATGGACCATGGACAGATTGTGAGACAAGTGTCCGATTTCGTCTCGGGTTGATTATGTGTGGGGGGTTTTGGTGATTTCCCTGGTAATGCTTTTTTTTCAAGCTATAATCTAGAAGATATTTGGCCTGTCTTAATTTGTCACGGGGCTGCTTGGTCAGGGTTTTGCGTAAAGCGGAGGAGCTACAGTTGGGCCGCTAGATGTCACGTCCAATTACAGGCATTAGGTAATTTTCAGAGGTACATTGAAGCCTTTTGGAAGCGTCTGGTCTGGTAGTTCTTCCATGTGCGTTTCATTACTGTTTGGGGTTGTGATTTGGTGTTTTCATGTGTTGTGATTGTTGGGTGGGTGGGTGGGGCTTTGCATTTAAGTCAGTGGGTTTTCAAATAGGGGTATGTGTGGGTCCTTTTACAATTGGGTTGATGTGTTTCATGGTTCCTTTTGCATGCGTGCTAATCCATCTAGCATAACATAATCCTTGTGTTGGTGTGTGCATGTGTCCCCGCTGGTACCCCTAAATCCAATATGTGGATGTAATCTTCTCACGGCAGATCACCAGGTGCATTTTATTTCCCGCTTTTCCTCCCTGTGGGTTTGCCGTGTCCTTACAACCCAGCACGCGTGGCTGTGTGGGTGGCTTGACTGCTTGTGAATGGCGCCCTTTTGCTATGGCTGGGAAGTTGTTGTTTCCTTGTGCTTACCTTTGGTTGCTTGTTGGTGTTTTTGGGATTGTCCCTCTGTGTTGATTAATCTCTGTTCGGTGTGGCTGTGTCCTGCTTGTCGTGCCTATGTCGGTTCCATTGTCTTTTCTTTTGCGGCCAGAATGTTGGCAGGTTTTTGTGATGTAATCACATTGTACCCTCATCTGAGGTTTTGAACCCATGGTTTTCTGTCCCGCTTCTGACGCCCAGCTCTTGTGTCATGCCTGCCCTGATGTGCATTCTGCTACAAGCCATCCTGCACTCCTACACCTTCCTTCCGTTTCATCTCTCCATGGTTGGCTCGTGTTGTGTTTTCTCTGCCTATAACCGCTGGTCCACTATCATAATTGAGATTTCACCTGTTGTTGGCTATTTCAGGGCGCATCTGATGGACACAATTTCCCGTTGTCTGTCCCGCACCACATTCATGATTGGAATTACATATTTGCAGCACTCTGTACATAGCGCCAGCTAGCCCCAATGTTGTGTGTTGTATTTATGTTAGATGCCACCTGTCCTTGATGGCCTTATTGTACTGCAGTCTGCGCCTTGGATGTCTGTGTTTCTTGTCTTTCTGCTTGACTTTCCCGTTCAGCTCTGTGCAGTGGTTTTTGGTTATATGTGAACTCCGCCATCACTGAAATGGTGGTTTATGATGTTGCATTCAGTGACACCCTAAAGGGTGACCAGACTCCTGTGCCAACTGGGGTGGGCTTG